>OX328127.1:31463961-31651461 GCA_946811695.1 Gonocerus acuteangulatus
ACGAAGTTCTTGGAAAATCCTCTGGACTCAGAACCACAGCTGGGAAAAAAAAAATACTAGTTTGAAAAAAGCCTGCTTTTATGTGCTTTCAGCTTGGTTCCGATGAAGAATGGTTCGAACTGTTTGTCCTCTTGATTTCTTTTCGGATTCCTTTTCTCAGAATCTTAGAGGCCTCCCATCTTTCGGGGAACGGAAAACTGAACAATCTACCAGAAAACTCCAAACCAATCACTTTTTCCAACATTTCAAATTTCCCGTTGACGCAATTTAATCTATAATTGACTCGATTGTATATAAAAATACACAATACAGTCTTGCGAATTCGAACAGCAAATGTTTTGTGACCTGTTAGTGTTTCTGTAGCACTTACTGATTGCACCTTGGGATTGATGTTATAATCTGGCGGTTCCCCCTTGTTAGTAAACACGCTAGAATTTATGAGAATGGAAAAACTCATTTGTTTCTTCATTCAGTACTACCTATGGCGGATGTAGTTGACGGGATATGCAAACACCTCCCCCGTCATCTGCATATAGATGGTATTTGGTTGAATGACACATCGGTACCTATGTAACCATGGCACCCATGACGTGCAATGTTGGCTTCGAAAAAGAATCGTTTGTGGTGAAATTTCGAAATTTTACATATAATAATCGAGGGTAAATAGGTAGTGGTTGCTAAACGTCATCAAATAGGCATATTTTAAGAATTTTGTTTTATTATTTTGATGCGAGGTAATTACTTTTAGTACTTTTTTTTGGATTATAGTTCTCGACATTAGACGTCTAGACCAAAAATGTTGTTTTATTTATTTATTTTTATTCTATATAGGCCATTATCTACTTTATCATGGTCACCAGTATGCAGATCTAACTGTAAGACATATACTAACAGACTTTCACTTATTTTACTTTAAAATTAATTTTTTATTTCTACTTTTTCCGAAAGTATTTTTATTTTCTTTGTGTATGATTATTATAATGTAAGTATTGATTACTATTATAATTTTGTTTAAACAGCTTATAGACCTCCCAGTGCCCAAATTGAACTCGTTTTGGTACAACAATAAAAATAAAATAATATATTTATATTTGGCAGAAGGTCAAATTCGAAATAAACCCCTCATTATCTTAACTATTCATTTATTTCGCTCTACATGTTTCGCGTTCCTATGTTGCCTCTTCAGGAGCTACATAGGAACATTAACATAATGTACAACTATGGCCTACACCTCCAAGAACCTTCCGCGGGTAGGGCCAAATCTAGACGTACATTATTTTAAGAGCTTCTGAAGAGGCGGCATAGGAACGCGAAACATGTAGAGCGAAATAAATGAGTAATTAAGATAGTGAGGGTTTTTGTTCGAATTTGACCTTCTGCCACATATAAATATATTAGAAAATGGGGTCACCGTCTTATAAAATTAAATAATAACATTTTCAAAGCCATATTAATTATTTCGTTTAGTTTTAATGGTCTTTTACTTTTCATTTAGACAATAAATTCTCATGATTAACACATGTACATAATATATATATAGATGCAGCTCATGCGTGCGATTTTAAAATATTAAATAATATGATTATGTCCATGAAAGGTTTAATAAAATTTAGAGGTAACCATGCTTAGATCATTTTTATTAACTAGAATATATACGAAAATAGTTTTTCCCTATGTACAAATACTTTTATGTCTCTATTATTCGAATTCTGATCCAATTGTGCATTACATTTTTTTTTTTTTTTTTTTTTTTTTTTTTTTTTTTTTTTTTTTTTTTTTTTTTTTTTTTTTTTTTCTTACGGCGCATCGACAAATCGTGGCCATTAGCGCCGACGTTCAGGGTGCAGCCAGGAATTTTCTCAGCGAGCCCTGAGATGAGAAAATTTCTGGCGCCGGTGGGGACTTGAGAGTACAATTGAAGCGGAACCCTTGCCCCAGGCTGTATTCATGTGCTAAGAAAGCGTGCTGAGAGTTGCACACGAAATGCTAAGTGTGCTTGTACTACCGAGAGTCTAGCAAACATTGCTGTAAGAGCCTTCTTGGCAGAAGGGCTAATACTTCTCCCAAGGGCCTTTCAACTTAAAGCTCTGCTAAGCTCCTAATGGATTAGGGACTTCAGGACGTGCTTGCATGGTAATTTTATGTTTTAACTAATACAATCTGGGTTAATTTGATGGTTTTCTTTGTCAATAAATAGCCAATGTCACATTATTCTTTCAATTATATTTATGTAATATTTATTTCCATCAATTTAATTATTACTTTTTTTTCTACATTTCATTTTTTTTCAACTGTGTATTTTCATGAAAAACAAAATAACTTCTAAACCCCCCCCTCCCCCGGCACAAAGGCTACGACTTTTGAGTGGGCGAGGACTTTTGATATGTTCACCTCCTATCCAGCCCAAACAAAGTTACGAAGTCAAAAATTTTATTCCAAAAATTTCCATCTATAACTGTTCGATGACTGGACTGAAACCCCACAATAAAGTTTATTATGTTGAAATCAACAAAAGTAGACCGCAAAAAGCTACCAATAGGCCACACACACGGCGGCTCTCATTAAGGGAGAACGCAAGAAGATTTAGATTCCCGGAAGGGCTGTGTTGTTGGTGGCTCACCTACTTTCCAATGACAAAGGGCCAATCAGCTCCTTGTTTTCTTATTCCCTCCAATCCCCTAATACTGGCTTGTTTTTCTCCCTTCTCGGCTATTTTATTTCTGTGTGTGTCTTCTTCAATCCCGTAGAAAATGAGAGAGCCCAATTCGTGTGGAAGCTGGCTTATTCAAAGTACTCCACAAATTGGACGATAGATGTTTCATTTTTTATTCAAATGATGACAAATACAAATTAGATGAATGCATAATTAATCAGAGTCTCTGAAAAATGTAAAATAAAAAATTATGACCGTTGATGTGTGGCTGAATATTTAATTGATGTGGATATGATCACTAGAAGTTTCCATGTTGTTTTATTCTGACTGAGAAAATCGTTTATTCAGCAAATTGACTTTAACGCAATTTTGCAGTGTTTCATAAGAAACCAAAACTTACCATACAGCCACCCACACGACCTTAGATACCCGTGGAGCGGAGCCCGATTCACTCTCTGGGTTCCACAGGACGGCATTAAAATAACTGAGTCTCCTTCGCCTATCTTGTCTCATTTTTTCTAATATGCTTTTTTAAAAACGTTTTCCTAGCCATTTTCTTATTCTGGGCTTTATACCAATCAACGGTAGGCTTGAACACGTTTTTTTCCAAGTTCATTTTTTAAAATAACATCAGGTCAAATATATCGTAGGTGTAATGGCTACAGAACATCTGCTTGTACACAAAAATTGGTATTTATCAATTTTTGGGTTTTAAAACAAAAATAAGGCCCTTCGCTATTACCCAAAGGGACTAGGCAGCAGAGGGAAACCGACATTAAATAGGCTCAAACTGCATTTTTAATGAACTCTAGCGGATACAAGAGTGACTAAATCTTACAAAGCGTACCCCTCAGGGCCTGCACAGTCCAGCTATAGTAGACCGACTGTATGTGCAGCGAATATCCTCTTGTGCACACACAAAAGGGTCAGGCCTGCCCTGCACAGTCCCGGCCTTATTGGACTGTACAGTTAATCTATTGTTTTTATCATTCTACTTCGATGGACAGTTCAACTCTGGACTCAAGGATGTTCTATGCACCCATAATTATTCTAAAAAGTTGTAATGCTTAGTGGCCACTACTTAATTAATAATAAATGAAAACCCAATGTAATATTTCATAGATTAAAAAAAAAACAACTTGAAGTCTTCGGTAATATTCTTCGCACAATTTTTTAATTTGTAGAAAATCGCTTTCATTTTAGGGCCTGGTTAGTACGGAATGGCTGATTAGATGCTGTCTAGATGACACTTTATCGAACAAGTCGTTACAACAAGCCTTTATAAGCCCCGCTCCGGCCCTTAGGGTAGGAGCTAATTATAACACTTCATTATCGGAATACTTTGCAAACTTGTGGGCACTAGTTAGGCGCTAGCTAGTAAAGTCACTATCTTTCGTATCAAATTGAAGAATTTTATGCTATTAATTTCTCATAAGTGGTGTATTGTTGATAATCTGTTCTTATGGTCATTTATTGTATACGTTTGGGCTCCACATGGGAAAAAACTATAATTTTACTAGAGCATCCGAGTTGTAATAAATAGGGGTTTAAAACGCCTGTAAAAATATAATTTTTCTTTCCTGTATAATATATAAAATTTCAACAAAATAACCTTAAAAGTTTATTTATTCGGTTTCCAAATTCAAAAGTTTATAAGATTGTAGATTTTATATTCATATTATTAAACACTCAAAAAAGCACGTTAATAAAAAAACTGAAATTAATTATCTCGATAAAGTATTTTTTTAATTTTCAAGACATAAACAAGAAAACAAGACGACATAAAATGACTTAAATAACAAAATGACAAATACTCCCTTTAGATAATCGACATTTAACCTAAAACGGTTGATTTTAAACAGCTGATCGATAAAGTGGCCGTGATGGATCTTGTCAGTCTAGACGTGGCCCTGCCTGTGGATGGTTCTCGAAGGAGAATATGTAATGTTTTGTTATTTTAAGTGCTCCTGAAGAGGCGTCAAAAATAAATTAATAATGAAGGATTTTGTGTAGTTTATGACATTTGATCTTCTTCCACATTGAACAACGTCAAAATATCAATAAAAAATGTGGCAGGAAGACTATTAAAACAACGGGTTTCTAAAGGGAAAATCATCGAAAAAACAAAACAAAACAATTTCTCTTTTAATCACTTTATGAAAATTTCGTTTGTGAAGAACATAAAAACCAGTCATTTAGTTTTTGTAATAAATGGTACATTTATTTACTTATACTCATTAGTTTACATTACTCTTTTACACCAGGAATACACAACTTGATACCCACAAAATTACGACGTCACTTCTTTTTCACTTTTGATTCACGTGACGCAAAATTTGGTGGCCACCAGCCTTATTACATTTCCATATAAAACCGTGCATAAAATACTTAATCTTCTACGTATTTTAGATTAAATTTAGATTTTAGATTCTTCTCGTATTTTAGATATTTTTTTTAATTATTGCAAATATCATAAATTCAAATTAACTTTTTTTTTTCGTGGCGTATGAAAGTTCACTTAAGACACCATACAATGAAGTCAGCAAAAGTTGCTCTGTATTAGTACTATCCTTTCCTCCTCTCACTAGAAATGTTCTCATTAGCCACAAGATTGTCAGAGGAATTTTATACCGGTAAAGTCTTTTTCCAGAGAAACAAAAGTGACAGTAACTTTTGGTTGACATTTCTCCTATACTTAAACTTCCAGATTGCTTCATCAGGTACAGTCATATGCTTGTTTTCTGCCTTTGAAGAGAGAACATTTTAATATACTAAATTAAACCATTAAAATAATATTAACACCAAAAGTGATTGAAATATTAACATTTAATTTAAATTAAAGGCTTACTGAAATTTTCTTGAGTTTTAACAAGAATGGCTTATCTTATATGTTCACATTGATTTCATTCATAATTTTTGCTAATTACAATCTTGGACGCTGTTGGTGATAATTACTCCAAAACATGTATAACAATAACTCTATATTTTAGTTTAATTTACTTCTCGTCGAGGTTTATCTTTTTAAGTAAATATTAAAAGTAAACAATTAATTTATCTTCGTACAATTATTAATTGGAAGTTTTCATGGAATCGTATAATTTATAATTCCATTAGCTTTATCTTCACAAATTGTGTAAACAAAACATTTAATTTTGGGTAAACAATTCCAGTTCCTTTTGTATTTACACAATTTAATTAGTTTTGTCGAGTTATTTTCTGTTCATTTTCACCTAATTCAATGCATTTTGTGTGCAAAAATTGAACAGTGACAGAACTCAACTGTGCGTTGTTGTATACCACAATGTGAAGAAATCGAGGATGCTTTCGAGAAAATCTTTTCGTAAAATATCTTCATTAAAGTCAATTGAATGTCCTTGTTTTCTTCAGAATTACCGACGAAAGTTATTTTCAAACATACGACACGACTTGCAAGAGATACTGATTGAATATAGCCCACATTATTCAACATTTAAAAATCAAAAATATTGAGAATATATATATATATATATATATATATATATATATATATATATATATCACGTGTCTGTCTGTTTGTCCGTATGTCTGTTTGTTCCTTATACAAATCTACACCGTTTGACCGATTTTGACCTAACTTAGCACACAGGTAGGTCTTGATACGGGAAATTTCCTATGCTAGGACAAAATAGTCAAATTTCAAAATTTGGTCTAAAGGTCAAAAGTTTTGTTTAAGAAAAATTGGCTACACTGAACCATTCAGATTCTGACGGCCATTTTGAATAATGTCTCAAATTTATTTGTTGATGTTCTTGATAATTAGAATAAATTTAACTCATTGATGACTTTACATCATTATATAATCATGTAATGTAGTTTATTTCAATTTTATATCAACAGTCACTGTCTAAATAAGGCGCGCTGGCCTTTCTTTGATAAGAGCTATCTACTCGCAAGCAGTGATGTGGGGTGGGTAAATACCCAATGGGTAGGTAAATATAAATTGGGTATTTACCCACAGGGAAGGTAAATACCCAAAAAGTCCGTCACGCAGGAGCTGCATAACTAAGCACTTTCCTCAGAATTTGGGTAGTGTAGATTGCTTTCCAGAACCATTTGCTTAAAATATCCTACATAAATAAAATAAAAACATGAATAGTTCTCTTTTAAATTTGTAATGAGTAACTGATCAATTAATAATTTGCTTCCAGAGTTATGTTTACACATGGTACCTATTACACTTCGTAATAAATACAAAAAACCTCATATTATCGTATTTTGATCTAACGCAGGAACAGGATACAGTCACTCTAGTGGTAGAAAGCGCTCCTTGCGGCGGCTTTGTGCACCTACGTCTGACGGGCTTTTCTATTGAAATATATTACAAATTAAACCCCCGCTTTCCGATTGACCGATTCAGCTCATTTCTACAACACTTCTTTCTCATGAGTTACCCACGACGTATACCGCGTTTCGTTACAATACAGCAGAAATTACGACCGGTATGAGTATATTAAGAATTTGGGTCAAGAGTAAACCCCCCTTCTAATGAACCGATTTAGTTTATTTTTACAACACATATTTACCTGTAGATTACCACTACGAATACCGAGTTTCGTCGAAATATACCAAAAATCACGGCTGGTAGTGGCGAATTGGTATTGTGGGTCCGGAGTAAACCCCCCCCCCCCCTCCTAATGAACCGATTTAGTTTTTTTTACAACAGTTATTTACCTGTGGATTACCACTACAAATACCGAGTTTCATCGAAATATACCAAAAATCACGGCTGGTAGTGACGAATTGGTATTGTGGGTCCAAAGTAAACCCCCCCTTCTAATAAACCGATTTAGTTCATTTTTATATCTCACTTTTCTCTCTATATTACCACTACGAATACCAAGTTTCGTTTAAATATAACAAATATTACGGCTGACATAGTCAAATTAGTGTTTTGGGTTCGCGGTAAACCCCCCCTTCCGGTGGACCGACTTTGGTGGTTAACGAACTCGTTCAATCGTTTGCTAATTGAATGCTATATACCAACTTTCGTGACGAAAAAACAAAAACTCTGGCCGCTATCGTGTTAACAGACACACATATATATATATAGATATATATAAATTTTAACGGGGGTCATTTTCGGTGTCTACTAGGTAGGATCGATAAAGATTTGAAGAAATTTTTCAAAAATTCCGTCATGAGTCCAACCTCAATAGCTACTTTCCTTCGGAGGAAAGTGCTAAAAGTGGGTATTTTCAGTTTTTGAGCTTGATACAACTTCTTTGAATATTTTTTGGTGCAAACAAGAACTGAAACTTACCCATTTGATCATAAAAGCTTAATGAACATTAATACTTACCCAGTAATATTTTAAAGAAAGTTAAAAGTCGGACCGGGTATTTATGGGTATTTACAACTTAATGTATATCTATGAATTTTCATGATTACTTTTACAGTGGGGAAGGTTAATTAATTTTAAAAAGGTTTTAATGAAGCCTATTCAATTATTAAGGACTTATTTAAATTTAAAAAAGGGCCACTGCCCATACAGTACTACTGCTCATACAGTAGTAACAACATTACAGTAAGCAAAGATCCTTTGGGAAGGTCTTGAAGACAATGACAAAGAAAATAATAAAATAAGTCCCATGTTATGGTGGAGAGGCTTGAAAGGTACATGTGTTTTGATCGATGAGTAGGTAAGTTAATTTGTGTTTTGAGAAATTGAGATAATCCTAGTCCAAAGTTTTAGCTGAGGCTACATTTTTGTTAATGCAGTACAGTAGTATCAAATTTAGGCAAACAACTTGTTTTATTGGTAGTCGGAAGGTCCATGGCAAATTTTCAGGTAATAATTTATTATTTATTAACCTCTCAGTGATCCTATTTTATAATTTATTATTATTTTAATAGTTTCTCAGTGTTGCAATAGCTCTAAACTGGCAAGATCCATGACATTTAACAATATTCGATTAGTAAGTCGCGGTTTAGTTAAATACCCGGGTATTTATGAAATTGGGTATTTACCCTGGGTATATACCCTGGGTATTTACCCTTAAGAATAAACACCCGGGTATTTTACAACACTGCTCGCAAGCTGTGCTGCTGGCCTCTGTCGGATGTTTTATGTATTGCTGTGGTGCTGGCCTCTGCCGGTTGCATTATGAATTGCTAGACAGATATAAACAAATTCACGCCCTTTGACCGATTTTGGCGTAACTGAGTAAAGTAGATCTTGATACGGGGAGAGTCATAGGCAGAAAGTAGGTGTAGCATGGCACACTGGGTAACAGCTCGTAAAATATACAAATTAAATATTATTGAATACATGTATTCATTGACATTGCGATGCACTATAAATTAATCACATTTCAAAATTGAAGAGGTCGCGGTAAAATAGTGCCAAGCAACATTTTTAGCAAAACTAAGTGTTGCTGCTATATGTTGGATGTTATGTGGGAATATCAGTCTTTGATGCAAATGCTAATAAAATATGCCTACAGTGCTCTATATGCTACTTAATCTTGTTGCCCCTAACCAATTCAACTGATAATCCCACGTAATACCCAACGTATAGCAACTACAGTTAAGCTTCATTCAAAATGTTGCTTGGCATTATTTTGCCCCGACCCCTTCAATTAATGTTTAATGTTACCTTATTTATACAAAATGTAGTGAATATGTATTATATATTTATTATCTGAACGCGCGCAGGTACATTCACAAATATTTGACATTCGTTGGTTATTGTACATCAGAAAACATTTATTAAAAATTATTCACGTTTAGAATTATTTATTTCAGTGTGCTTATCTTAATACCTCACAATGAAACGAGGAAATATCTTCATTGTGGGATTGTAAATGGAAAAATAACTATACCGGATAGAGAAAAGACGATAAGGTTTATCCGAAAAGCCTGCCTACACAGAAGTAGTAACAGCAATTAATTCCCCTCCTGACCTCATACCTCGCTACAAATCGTTTTAATAGTGTTTCCTTCGCCTTGGACCATTCCCTGTGTGGGACTAGTTTCATTAGGAGAATAATTTGTAGGAGTCGTTATTTGTCCGGAGTTCAATAAAGGAGTTCATTGAAGGCCTCAGTGAGTTAGAAAGGTCACTTTTGGTACTTGGGTTTTCAGGCTGATAGCTAAGGCTAAGGAATAAGGGCTTTATTTATTTATTTATTTTTTTACAACATTTTCAATTAATGCAGGAATAAATAATTACTATTAGATTGAAATTTATACAAAAATTCTACCCTGAAGGGAAAATTTAGAATGGAGTTGCAAAGTGGATTGTCAGAATATTTACTCACAAATAAACTATGATAATAAAACAAAAGTGTGGGGGATTACTTTCGGTGGTTCTAACAAGAAAGCGAATAGGACACACGCTGCTTACTTATGGACATCTCATTGCCAAGGACCTTGCTCCTCTACAGTACAGCTAATATGCCACGAATTTTACTATACAAGGTCCAGGGATCCTACGGGTACTCTAGTGTATCCAAGCGAGCCAAGAACTTAGCATACTTCTTAGGGATGTTGGGAGTTTCAAAAAATGTGATTTTAATTATCAAATGAATATAAAGTAAATAATAATCATGAAAAATGTGATGAATAAGATAAATCTATGCGAATGAGGTTCAACGATTCCAAAGAGCATCGATCGTCCCTAGTAACGTTACTACAAATCACTAACACACTAAAACATAACGTACTAAAGCATTTCCCCGATAAAGAAATCTAATAATAATAGTCTTATTTCATGAAGAACAATGAGTCAGGAGTTAACAGAATATTAATTAGATTTCGGATTATGTCCAACCGAAACCAAGGCTTCCAGCTAGTCAGAAACTAGCTATTGCGGTTATTTGAGTCAATGACTTTTAAAATGGGTTAAATACACATTTTCATCAACATAATTTATTTTCTCCAAAGAAAAAGTGTTTTTCACACAGCAAAAATATTTTTTTGTAGGAAATTCATGAAATCTCATCAAACACAATGGAATGAATGTTAGACTGATCTCGTAAATATTAATTTACTATTGCAATTATGTGTCTTTTGTGTCCACTGAAAAGTTGTACGATTTGGATATATACTGGTTCGAAAGTGGATTTATGAAATTAGTATCCCACTTATTTGGTTATAACGCAACGAGCAGTATCTTCTAAACTTGGCCTCACTAGGAAACCACCTTGCTTGATGGTATATGTTTAATTGTATGTTTTAAGGTATTGGGTTAGATTTCTAAATGAAAATATCACTTTATATCTGTGGTAATTTAATGTTTTTAAGGCACCAGTGCTTAAGGTCACCAACTAAGTTCGTGCAGTCTTCAAGTAGGTGAGTATAGTGATAAAATACACTCACAAATTATTGATACATTTCTTTAGAACTTCATCCTAACCTACACACACCTTATATATATATATATATATATATATATATATATATATATATATATATATATATAAATACAGTGAAACCTCTCTATAGCGGACACCTCTGGGAGAACCAAAGTTGTCCACTATGGAGAGGTGTCCGCTATACAGAGGGGTTGGTCGAGATGGATACGTACCGAATTTTTAATTCATGTTTTAATTAACCATTTAATAATTACCCATAGCAAGTTTTTTTTAAGTACATATATAGAAAGAAGTTCAATAAGTATAAACTTAAAAAAAGTTTTTATTTTAAAAAGTTTAAAGCATAAAGAAGTTCTTAGTTCTCGGACAACATTTTTGTCACAATTTTCCGTCCGTTTCTTCAAAATTTCATCTTTCTTTTTCCAATATTTCTGCAGCTTGTGTTTTCCTTAAACTCGGCAACTTTACGCACACCACATTTATCGCGATTGGAAAATGTTATCACATTTTCATATGTAATTTTTTTCTTTAAGTGTCAGAGTTTTCCGATTAGACATATTGAAGAGGAAGCACGATACTCACTCGACAAGAGCTAAAAAGCAAATGAAAAGTGACGAGAAGGAAGTTCTGCGGAAGGAATGTGAACCGAACAGACTTATGAAATATTCCCGGAACCGTGATACCGCGTAGGCAAAACAATAGTAATCTGCCAGCGGGAAAATCATATACTTCTGCTGAAAAGGAAGGGGTTCCTATTGTGAAATTCCTAGGAGGATATTACTAGTCACTATTCTGTATATATGTATATCTTATTCTTGCAAAGAGTTTGTTATTGTTAACGCATTTTTCTGGAAACCTACACCGATGGGAACGCTTCTATAAATAACATTAGCTGTAATTGTCCGTAGTAAGGAGGTAAAAAATCAGATTTTTCTCTCCGTGTCCTTTGTACAGAGGTGTCCGCAATATAGAGGTTTATTTTACCTATAGAAAAATTCGGGACTGCGAGAAAACGTCCGTTAATAGAGGTGTCCGCTGTAGGGAGGTGTCCGTTAAAAGAGGTTTCACTGTGTATATATATATATATATATATATATATATATATATATATATATATATATATATATATATATACAGGGGCGATGTTAGTTCAGTGGTAGAGCACTGGACTAATAAGTTGGAGGACCTGAGTTCAAATCCCGAGCAAGCACTAAAGATTTTTCTTCTAGTGTCTTCGTTCATGGGTTGAATTCGGCCTCCCTGGCCGTCCCTAGGCCAACACAGCCTTTAATTAATTTATTAATGGGTACCTTGGGTGCTAATGATTCTAGCAGTCAAGGGGAAAATCAGGCGGCCGGAGGATAGTACTGACCATGCTATCTCCCTTGTGTGCCGTATGGTCATGAATCAGATACCTATATAGTATCTGCCCCTCAGGGCCTTCATGGCCTGATACGGGACTGATTTATATATATATATATATATATATATATATATATATATATATATATATATATATAATTTTTTTTGTCGCCAGAAAGAAAACATGGTGTATGTCGTTCTCATAAAAGCGATTGGAATGGCGATGATTTTTTGTCTTGATTAGGTAAATGCTTTCCTATGATTGGTCGAAAAAAATACACATTTTTTTGAACGAGAAAAAACATATCGATATAAATGAAATACCATATTCTTATGAATACGAATAGAACTGTATAGTAAGGAGTAGGAGAATAGAAGTGAACAATTTGAACGAATTTGTGTGAGGGTTTTTTAGTGAGACACTGAGAAAACAGGGAGAGATATTCATAAAATATGTTACTGGCAGCTGCAGAGGACGAGGGCTGGAAGTATTATTATGAGAAGCGAGAAAGTGAGAGAGTGAAAGACAGAGAGTGGGTGAGAGAGAGAGAGAGAGAGAGAGAGAGAGAGAGAGAGGGAGAGAGAGAGAGAGAGAGAGAGAGAGAAATAACATTTTGCAAACCACAAGGGAGCTGTGGTTAGCTTGTGGCTTTTCACTAGTCCTCATCTCCAGTGAAACCTCTTAGAGTGACGAAGGGTATATATTTGATGAGATAAAAGTTTAAAATAATTATTACTCTTTATTAGCTTAAGTTTTTGGCATGTTGCGCAACGAATTTGTATATTTAGAATAACATATTATTGATCGTTAGTAATTATTTCATTAAGAAAGGTATAATAATGCGGAATAGAATAACATTCGTCACTAAAATAAGGTGGAAGGTCTATAACAGAAACAATTTTAGTAACAACCGTATTTAGATCATTATTTTTTTAGGAAAATAAACAAACCGGGAAGGAATTGGAATCCATATTCCATTGTTTTACGCTCGACTGGATTGCCAATTAGACCATCGAGTTCCTGAATAACGCACCCAAGCGAAAAAGGGAGAATAACTGACCGGTTATTCTGTCCAGTGGTATGAAAAAAAAAAATGAAATTTTGCAAGTAAACTTACGGCAGACACTTCCCCACTGTTTGTGGGATTAAATTTTTAGGAAACATGATAATAAATGTTGCCTATAATATAGCTACTGCAATACACTGCGTAAGAGTGAGTGAGAGCACCGATCAGCAGTGGTGGTTGTTCTCTGCGCTCATTGGTTCTTGCTTACAAGATCTTGTACAGCTGTCCCGGTTTAAATGGCAGTTTGAATTAAGCACTCATTTAATATTAAAATATTTTACATGTTACCCCCCTTAAAAGTGTCTGCCTTTTTTATTATTCATTTTAAAAGTATCATTATTTTACATTAAAGATAGTTGGCTTCTGAATAAATCTCTATTTTTGGGCAATATGTTTTTGCATTTTTCCCCTATGTGCAGTACCTCGTGGTCAACGTTAAGTCTAGGCAACACATATTTACCTTCTTATCTACCCAAGAGGTACATTCTAGCAAAATTTCTCGGTGCATAAAACACTTCATGAAAAGTGTGTTTACCAGGTCTTGGACTACATATCCAGTGCGCCCACAGATAAGTAACCAATATATCAACATAAAATTTTTAAATTTTATCTAAAACTTCTAAAATAATCTATCTAACGGTTCTCTCTGAAGACGGACTCATTTCCCCTTATGTTAATCAGATCCGTTTTACAACTCCTACAATCTCAGAACGGACTGACTAAATCCCCTAAATATAAAAGTTAATTCCCTTCACCTCCTTCCCTCCCATCTCGAGAGACTATAATTATTTCTGACGAAAGTGAGTTTAGGCAAAAAGGCTTTTAGGCTCGGTTCTAAGTTTAGAGCATTAATTTTATTTCTTTGCGGCTTCAATCCAGTCCCGGGGCCTTCCTAGATTCTTCCTTATTTCCCCTGGGCACTAGATTGTCCATTTGCGGCTTTTCCAGAAAGTATTCCCTCGAGAATTGCTCTTTCCTAAGCCGGATTATAATCAAGAAAGAGATAAGCCAGAGATTTGGAAGGGGAGGACTACTTTATTTTTTAAAACCTCTAGATCCATGAGGTCCTCTGATTTCTGTTTTTATTTGCTCCTCTCAGAGTGCAATGGTGAATGATGAATGTCAATTTCGTATTTTTACTTCTTCCACCTGTTGGAATGTCCGAACAACTTTGTAGATAATTTGATATATTGGAGTCGTCTTTGATCTTGGGCGAGGTTACCGCGAATAACGAGACGTAAACATATTTTATAATTATTTTTGAATGCTCTAGTGAACAAAATAAGAAATTTAACCGGGGTCATTTTCGGTGTCTACTAGGTAGGATCGACAAAGATTTGAAGAAATTTTTCAAAAATTCCGTCATGAGTGCAACCTCAATAGCTGCTAAAAGTTACTTAAATAATGATGTTCTTTATACTATAGAATATAAGTAAAATTAGTTTAGATGTTATAAAATATTCCTAGTGTCTGTAGAATTTGGAGGTGTTACTTTCAAAAGCTGCAGGCTGTTCATGTACATGGGCAGCATAATTTCAGGTGAGTGCAATGTAGCGCCAGACATTAAAGCCCGAATCGCTGCAGGAAATAGGTATCTGCTTGGGGTGCAGAAAATGTTGAGGGTCAAGGGGCTCTCAAGGAAAGCAAAGGTTCATATATACAAGACAGTCCTACGCCCAGGAGTCACAAACGGAAGCGAGGCATGGGTACTAACCGAAGAAAGTACAAGAATGCTACTAGTCTGGGAGCGGAAGGTACCCAGAAGGATATATGGCCCGGTAAAGTGAGGCGACTTCTGGAGAATAAAAACCAATCAGGAGCTTAAAACGTTGTGTGGTGACCAAGACATAATTTCTTTTATAAAACGTCAAAGGCCCAAATGGTAGACAAACGTCGAGAGAATGACCCCTGAGAGATTGCCATGAAAGCTCCTTTATGGAATGCCGGGTGGCAAAAGAAGGCGGGGAAAACCTCGATTACGCTGGCTGGACGACGTAGAGAAGGATTTGAAGGAAATGGGAATCCGTCGTTGGAGGCGTTTTGCGACAGATAGAGATGCCTGGAATGAGCTGTTGGCTTAGGCCTTGGTCCTTCACGGACTGTAGTGCCCGTCTGTAAGGAAGTAAATTATAAAATATGGATTTTTCTGAAAACATATTTATCTCCTTAGCTAAGACCAAACCATTTATTGCTTACATCGCACTCACGGTAAAATGTCTAATTCTCATTAGAAATAATATTGAAAATTAAAAAATTCTGAGTTATTTATTCTTAGATGAAACCTAGATTTTATTTTTCAATAAGACAAGAGGGCGAAAAGAATTTCTTATTCAAATAAAATATTTGCCTCGCAAGAGCAACCATTTGTGAAATAGATAAGCAGACAGAGATGTTCTTGTTAAAAAGGGATTTTCTCTTGACATATCTACTCATGTAATGATTGTATGTTTGTTACTAGGGCTCTCCTATTTTACAATATACATAATATTAGGGGTAGGGTCTCGAAATGTCGGATAGTTCTAGGAGAACAGTTTATTCTTATGTATTTTTATTTTGGCTTGTCAACTGCTAGGCTGTTAGCACTGGATTGCAATCATTAGAAGCATGCCACCCTTCTTTTTGTTATTGTATTTTTATTTTTTTAAGGATGTTCTACCACTCGGGACATCAAATGCCTGAGGCAAGTAGTTTTCCCAGGGACGGTCACCCATTCAAATACTGAGCAACGGTCGACGTTGGATAAATTCATGGGGTTCTTACATGAATATTTTGTCAAATATATGCACTTTTTTTTTTGGCCATGAGCGCCGACATCCCTTGTACAGCGAGGAATTTTCTCAATGAGCTGTGAGATGAGAAAATTCCTGCCGCCACTGGGACTCGAACCCACCATCTCCCGATTCAGAAACTAAGACGTTAGCCAATAGACCACGGGGAGGCCCTCACTGAATTTATTAAATGAATTTTATATTATCACAATCATTTAGTGAATAAGGTTGAATTCTGATTAATAAGTGGTGTAATCTATATATATAAAAATCACGTGTCTGTTTGTTTGTTCCTTATACAAATCCACACCGTTCGACCGATTTTGACCAGACTTGGAATAATGGTAGGTCTTGATACGTGAAATCTCCTAGGCTAGGTCAAAAAAATCTACCAGCTGTCTGTCTGTATGTTTGTTCCTTATACAAATCCACACCGTTCGTCCGATTTTGACTAAACTCGGTACACATGTGGATCTTAATCTGAGGAGTGTCGTAGGCTAAGTCAAAAACGTCTAACAGCTGTCTGTCTGTATGTTTGTCCCTTATACAAATCCACACCGTTCGACCGATTTTGACCAGACTTGGAATAATGGTAGGTCTTGATACGTGAAATCTCCTAGGCTAGGTCAAAAAAATCTACCAGCTGTCTGTCTGTATGTTTGTTCCTTATACAAATCCACACCGTTCGTCCGATTTTGACTAAACTCGGTACACATGTGGATCTTAATCTGGGGAGTGTCGTAGGCTAAGTCAAAAACGTCTAACAGCTGTCTGTCTGTATGTTTGTCCCTTATACAAATCAACACCGTTTGACCGATTTTGACCAAACTTGGAATAATGGTAGGTCTTGATACGAGAAATCTCCTAGACTAGGTCAAAAAAATCTACCAGCTGTCTGTCTGTATGTTTGTTCCTTATACAAATCTACACCGTTCGTCCGATTTTGACTAAACTCGGTACACATGTGGATCTTAATCTGAGGAGTGTCGTAGGCTAAGTCAAAAACGTCTACCAGCTGTCTGTCTGTATGTTTGTCCCTTATACAAATCCACACCGTTTGACCGATTTTGACCAAACTTGGAATAATGGTAGGTCTTGGTACGAGAAATCTCCTAGGCTAGGTCAAAAAAATCTACCAGCTGTCTGTCTGTATGTTCGTCCCTTATACAAATCCACACCGTTCGTCCGATTTTGACTAAACTTGGTACACTTGTGGATCTTAATCTGAGGAGTGTCGAAGGCTAAGTCAAAAACGTCTACCAGCTGTCTGTCTGTATGTTTGACCGATTTTGACCAAACTCGGTACATATGTGGATCTTAATCTGAGGAGTGTCGTAGGCTAAGTCAAAAACGTCTACCAGCTGTCTGTTTGTATGTTTGTCCCTTATACAAATCCACACCGTTCGTCCGATTTTGACTAAACTCGGTACACATGTTGATCTTAATCTGGCGAGTGTCGTAGGCTAAGTCAAAAACGTCTACCAGCTGTCTGTCTGTATGTTTGTCCCTTATACAAATCCACACCGTTTGACCGATTTTGACCAAACTTGGAATAATGGTAGGTCTTGGTACGAGAAATCTCCTAGGCTAGGTCAAAAAAATCTACCAGCTGTCTGTATGTATGTTTGTCCCTTATACAAATCCACACCGTTCGTCCGATTATGACCAAACTTGGAATAATGGTAGGTCTTGATACGGCGATTGCCAGAGGCTAGGTCAAAACGGCTACCATCTGTCTGTCTGTATTTTTGTTCTTTATACAAACCCACACAGTTTGACAGATTTTGATCAAACTGGGCACACACGTTGGTCTTGATCAGGGGAGTGTCATAGGCCAGGTCAAAAACGTCTACCAGCTGCTGTCTGTATGTGCTTTTTTTTTTTTTTTAATAAAAATCCACTGTTTGACCGATTTTTACCAAACTTGGTATACATGTATGTCTTGATACGGGGGGGGGGGGGGGTGTTATAGGTTAGGTCAAAGTCGTCTAGGACTCCCAGTTGGGAGGTCACGGGTTCGAAACAGTTACAGATTCGTGTTACTAGATTTTAATAATACTTATTTGGTTTCTAATTTATTTGGGCTTTTCTATATGCAGAAAGTAGGTGTAGCATGGCACGCCGGGTAACAGCTAGTTATACATAAAATATATCAGCAGGTGAGAAGACTTTAAATTCTTGAGAAAAGCAGTATTTTTCTACTTAACTACTGCATTTTGTAAGATATTTTATAAATAAACCTTATAGCTGAGTTAAACTTTAAACATATAATAGCATTGTATTGCGTCCATTTGTAAACCAGCCGTAACACATTTCATTAATTTATTACAAGAAGACTTATTTAAATTAATGGAAATCGTATATTTGCAATTACAGTTTTCTTTTTAATGATTTTTGGAGCAGTATTAATACTACAAATGTATCCCGAATGATTTATAAATTTAGAAAATCGATTTGTTCATTGTAAAAACCGACTAGTCTGTTTTTCAACAAATTGGTGGAAATTATTGTTGGATTTTAATAAAAACTTGCAGTCCTGGAAGTTGTAAAAAGAAAAGGCACCCACGTTTTTCGAAACTTTTAATTGCTATAGGTTCGAATATATTGCTTTGGTTTTAATTGGAAAAATGAATTGATATGAATTCCAATCATGAAATTATTTCACAAGAGTAGAAATTTGCAGAACGGCCCTAAAAAAAATAAAACGAAAATCACAAATCGTATAGAGGTCAAGATTATGAGTTTTATATAAATCAAACAACATGGGTTCGATTCGCGTTTGGTGTACTGGCTTATTTCAAAAATAAGGAAGGTATCATCCGTGGGCTCTCTTGGAAAAGGTGTTTATTTTATTTATTTATTTTTTATTAGCGCCGGGCTATCTATAGGTTGCCACCCTGGAAAGGTGTTAAACCAAGGTTAAGGTGTTTGCCTTGGAAAAAATCAAATTATTCTTCAAATCATAGTACTTCAAATAATCTCTTGTTGAATTAAGAGACAATTACTTTTTGAAGAAGTCAGTGCTGATATTAAGTAATATAAAATATTATTTTATGTTCAATTGTAAAAGTTCGTGAATTATTTACACGTAATTATATAAACAGAGAAAAAAACATCTGGCTAGACAAAATTGTTTTAAATTCTATTAGCTTTCATTTAAAAAAAAAAAAAGAAAAAAAGAAAAAAAGAAAAAAAAAAGTCTTTGCATCGGTTAACATTTGGAGGCTGTAGCCTTTTTTGAAACACGAAATGTCGTTCGGCCTAACTGTGCGCCGGTGGGACTCGAACCCACCGTCTCTAAGAATCTAAGGCGTTAGCTACTGGACCATGGCGAACCCTACACTGCCATACGAAAATTGTTTTGTTCTTTTACTTGATAGAATCAAGCAGAATTTTGTAATTTCAACTTATGACGCTCGAATGTTAAATAAATACTAAATATAGTTATGTGTTCAAATTTAAATAATTTATTTATAGCTTTGCACATGAATAGCCCTTCATTTTAATATGAATTATTGGACTTAGATGCAGCCAACACCAGTGCAAAGCCTGTGTATGGGCTGTGCATTGCAGGAAGCTCGTTGTCAGAGAGAACATGTGTCATGGGTAATGATAGATCTGTCAACGTATGATAGTGACGTATAATGAATGACGTTGATGTATCTCTCTGTTATGTTTGCATTGCTTGTACGTCCTATTCAACTTCATGCTCTCCAGAAATGGTGCTACACAGCTTAAAATCTGTGTTAAGTACAATCTAATTTAGCTCATTATTTTTTTTTAAATACTTAATATTCATATCCAACACCTGTAAAATTTTGATTTGCTTACATGATGACATCTTAAATTGTATTTACTTCTAAATATAACATAAGAGGTGTTTAGCATTACATATTGTTTAAAATTAACAAAGAGGGGCTATTAAGGTGGCACAAGTCAATGAAGGTTTTAAATATATTTGTTCAAACCATCATTGATTCTTCCTACTAGGTATCTATATTATAATATATATATATATATATATATATATATATATATATATTATTATTTTTTATCCTAGGAGGCATGGGGTCATTAAAGCAGTCTTCCTTTATTACACCACTTTATTTATTGGGCCCGACATGTTTCGTGCATCTTTTCTTCGCACCTCTTCAGGGGCACTTCTACAACAAAAAATAATTTTTTGCACATCCACACAAACCTTTTTTCTACTATATTAAAACTTTCAATACGATCTTTGAACTGTTCCACAAAAGGCATTAAAACATTATCATGCTCATTAAATGTTACTTCTACCCTAAATATTGCAATAATTATAGCTAAATTACATATTTTTATAAAAGGTGTTGAGTCCTACCTTGCAAGGAAGTCCTCCCGTTACCAAGTACTCCCTCTGGAGTCCGGCTTAATACTAACCCTGTAAGTGGATTGCCAAAATGGTCCTGTCGTTATCTGTCCTTTGTTGTTGTCCTAGTAAAGTCTACTCGTCAAATATTTTTTTTTTTTATACATTTTTGGGTATTAATCTATTATTCCATAGAAAATTTGGTGCACATTTTTCAGATCAGTTCTTTTATTCACTGCTATTTTCGAATTTTTTAAAATATAAATATTTTCTTTTATTTTTCTTTTCAGGGTATTTCTTTCTTTATTTAATATTTTGAATTCTTTGAAATTAAAACTGTGTTTTTTTGTTATTGCATGATCAGTCAATGCTGTACCGTTTTCTTGTGTGTCAATGCTCTTTACGTGTTGTATAATTCTTTTACCTAATAATTGCGCAGATTCCCCAATATAACATTTGTTACAGTCGTTGCAGTTGATTTTATAAATATTATATTTTGAACTTGATGCTTTAACCCTGTCTTTAATATTACTAAATACATTGTTTATTGTATGTTTATATTTCCAGCCAATTTTACAAACATCTTTACATATTGTTTTTATTTTGTTTTCTATAAGAGGATGATAATCGAACGTAAAATATTGCTTAATTGGATTTACATCTTTGTCAATACTGTCATTTAAAACCAATTGTTTCCTTTTTTGTAAAAAGTCTAAAAAAGTTAAAACAGAAGTAATAAACAAGGAAGTGGAGAATAATAAGCGTAAAAGAGATCTTAATGATAATTCCGATATATCGAACAAAAAACAAAGATTATTGGTGCAAACTAATATTAATCATTTTTTCATTAAAAATAACGGCAGATTAGAAGAAACCACGTTAAATAATCACTTATTTTTACAAAAAAGGAAACAATTGGTTTTAAATGACAGTATTGACAAAGAGGTAAATCCAATTAAGCAATATTTTACGTTCGATTATCATCCTCTTATAGAAAACAAAATAAAAACAATATGTAAAGATGTTTGTAAAATTGGCTGGAAATATAAACATACAATAAACAATGTATTTAGTAATATTAAAGACAGGGTTAAAGCATCAAGTTCAAAATATAAAATCAACTGCAACGACTGTAACAAATGTTATATTGGGGAATCTGCGCAATTATTAGGTAAAAGAATTATACAACACGTAAAGAGCATTGACACACAAGAAAACGGTACAGCATTGACGGATCATGCAATAACAAAAAAACACAGTTTTAATTTCAAAGAATTCAAAATATTAAATAAAGAAAGAAATACCCTGAAAAGAAAAATAAAAGAAAATATTTATATTTTAAAAAATTCGAAAATAGCAGTGAATTCCAGATGGTGGGTTACTATTATTTTACCACTTAACTCCTAAAGAACTCTGGTACGGGACGAACCCTAAAGCAAAATTTCTTATAAATGATTCATGCTGTGGAAAGTTGGGAATTGCTTACGACCAGAAAAAAATAGAAAGACTGAAAAAGACTAATATAATGTCGTCCATCTGCGGTGGGTGCTTCGTAGCTGCAATGACCCGAACCTCAGCAGCTTTTTCTTCTTGGCAGACAAATTTATAGCAACTTACTAAGGTAGAAGCCAATACTTCAACTACTCAACCGTTGCTGGGCTATTTCTTTTATACCTTCATGACCTCACACATTCTACTCATTGATCTTATTGAGAAAAAAAAAACATCATAGAATGCCCTTGTAGTAATGGAGAAAGATTTTTTCAGTTCATCTAGCCGCTTATGATGAAAGCACAGTACAGCTCTCGGAGTGAACAGAAGTCGTTCCTGGCAGGTTTTTATAAAAACTTTAAGCTGGTCATTAAAACACTATACCTATTTAAGGGCGTTAGAATAAACATATATAAAAATGTTGTCTACAACACATGTTACGTACACATTTCTTTCGACCTGGCAGACTTATCTTCAGATAAGTCACATGATATTGACAAGATACGTTCATACCATATTTTTAAAGATAAAATTGCCCATGGCGCAGAAAAAATATAACTAAACACGTTCCTCATCATGATGGGTAGGAAATTCGTCCTGACCTTTTAAATTTATCCATGTTTACAGAACACTAATGTTTTTAGGTGCATGCTGTTTTCTGATAGAAATAAACAAAGAACCATTCAGGACAGCACAAAGCAGAAAAGATTGGTATATTTGTGAAGTATAATTGTAATTGAATAAAAAATAATATTAAGGTAAACAAATATTTAGGAAAATTAATAAGGCAAACACATTAAAGAAAAAATGCATACAACTAAACTGGATTCCTTACAAACTTAAAATTCATTTGAAATTAATGTGGCCTCAACATAAATGAAACGGATGTGCGATCTGCCACTTGTTCAAACATGATTTCTATCCTCTGTTTTTATAATATTGGATTTTGAATTATTATTAAATATCACTGAGGACGCTATGAAAAGACCAACAAAGCAAAACAAGTTGAAAAAATATACACTAGAAGTTGAATGTCTTCTACTTTTGATCATAGATTGATTGCCTGCCGCAATGTGCGTCGACCTAAAAAGAAATCTGCACGTTTCCGTAAAAGTAGTACTCATATATATATATATATATATATATATATATATTTTATTTTTATTATTAGGAGATACAATTCACATGGATGAATGTACATTTATCACAAAAAAATATAATGCTAAACACGTCAATGTACAATTAGGCGTCTCCTTCAACCTCGTTATTCAGGCTTGGTAACACAACAAGCCTGGTTACTGTAAGACCTAAATAAATTAAGACCATGAATTTCATAAAATACAACTTAATAAATTATAACAATAAATATAAATAAAATATAACGATACTTAACAATGATAATCATAAAATAATAACAATAATCAAATTAACAATACCATTAAAATAATATAAAAAACATAAAAAATAAAATAAAGAAATAAATCAAATACAGACAAACCTAGTCTAACTCATATAACCTCATCCACTAGGCCAGAGCTCCTCTGGAGGTATCTACGTGGTGCAGATACAGCCAAACCTGGTCTAACTCATATAACCTCATCCACTAGGCCAGAGCTCCTCTGGAGGTATCTACGTGGTCCGATATATATATATATATATATATATATATATATATATATATATATATGTATATATATATATATATATATATATATATATATATATATATATGTATATATACTTGGTAAAAACAAAATTATGATTTATAAGAAGAACGCTATAGGATCCTGTACAAGACAATTTAATGAAGGGCCAGACGTCTTAACGGAGTCCATAAATCATTTCAGAATAGCGTTGAAGAATTTAATCATCTGGCTCCGCTATTTCAAAAAGAGAAGAAAATCAAGGGAGTAAGCCGTCCTTTCGGAAATGTTCTGACGATTTTTAGCAGTAGCAGAATGGTTTAATAAAATAAAAATCCCGAAACAAATGATCTACGTCATTTTTGCGTGTTTCCATATAAGGCCTATCTCATGTCTGATTTGGAACGTTAAGAATATAAATTAGTCCAATTCGAAGTTTACGTCTTAACCATTATTGTATTAATTTAATTATAGTTTATTCAGTCTAAAATGATTGGTGATAACACTTTATTTGCAGCTTGAACATTGATACATTTTGGAGATATTTAAGAAAATATTCCAGGTTTCGTAGATATCCCATAATTATTTATTTATTTTTTTTATAAAAAATAAAAACTGTTTCCACGACTGTGAACAATGTGAAACTATTTTTCAGTCACACCATAATTTTTAATTAGGTAGATAAAATTAAAGGGACTCCCCTTGGTCTAGTGGCTAGCGCCTTAGATTCTCATGCGGGAGATGGTGGGTTCGATTCCCAACGGCGATAGGAATTTTCTCATCTCGATGCGCCATAAAAAATAAAATAAATTAAAAAAAAAATAGTTTATCAAAACCTTGCTGATTTATTATAAAAACCTTTAAAGTGGTTCCATTGTTTCCCCCGCACTAAATATTTTGGTACATTTTTATCCTACACCGATTTTCGTGCAACTGGAAATCCTATATTCATAGTGAAAATGGGGTTTATTGTTTGCCTAATGAAAAGAAACCCCATTTTCACAAGTAAAATGTAGTTTTATTAAGAATCAACGACCTAACCCTGACAATTTCTACCTTCGCATTAGCAATGGTCAACGATCTCCTCTCAACTATATTCATTTGAGTTATTTTTCTGCTGACATTTTAAATTTTAGATTTCAGAATCGCAAGGATCAAACACAAACACACACACACACATATATATGTATGAATGTATGTATGTGTCTTTTTCACCACATGTAATTTTAGATAATATCGTCGCTACAAATGCAAAGTGTCGAATGTGAAAATTACCACTTTTCAGAGTGTAAAAGCATTTATTCATAACCTTTTTTTGGACAGTCAAATATTCGGCAGATTTGACCTTTTGATAGTGGAATACTTTCCCTTTAATAGAGTGAAATCAGATTCAAGAATTTGCCGCACATAAGTCCAGCAGAAATTAGTAAAGATTGACAATGAAAGATGCATTTTTAGCGCGGTTCCTCCCTCCCCCATAGGGAGGAACCCCGCTTATAGGGTTGATACAATGAAACAATCCGGAAGTGCCGACTAGAAAATTTCGCGTTTCAGAACCCCTAGAGACCAAAAATAACGGTGGTTCAAATTTGTATATATATATATATATATATATATATATATATATATATATATATGTATATATTTATTTATATATATATATATATATATATGTATATATTTATTTATATATATATATATATATATATATATATATATATATATATTTGTCTGTTCGCTCTCTAGATAGAAGACGAATGGTCCGATTTTGATTAAATTTGGTACAAAAATCCCTTGTCCAATTTGAAAGGTCAAGTTCGTTAACCAGCAAAATCCGCCTACTGGAAGATGGCGTTTGGGGCGAAATTTGCGCAAAAAAAAATCGTAACGCTTACGTTTTTGAGTTCATAAGCTTCTAAGTACTCGTTTTATACGATTCCTGGGCTAGGAAAACGAATGAAGCCATTTTCAAGGCGATAGCTTTAAACGTTTTCGAGAAAGTTGGAAAAATATTTTTTGAATACCGTTTTTGGTTTGGGTTCTTAGAATCATGGGATTCAGTTGAAACATTTTCTGCATGTTCTACATTCATCAAAACTAATATGTTGAAATTTTGGTTACGTTTGGAGTTAAGGAAGGGTTAGAATAAAATATTTTATGAACAGACATAAAAAGTTTTTGTAACTTTGTTTACTTTCATTAATATCTCGAAAAAGTATGAGAATCTTGGTAAACGGAAGAATACCATTAGAAAGCTTATTAAATGCTCGAAAAAAAAAAGGTTCTAATGAAAGTTTTGATTAGGCGATGTCAATCGGAGAAATAAGAGCTTAAAACTTTAAAGTAATTGATTTCGCTTATTCGAACTGTTCTTTTTGTCTGTTTTTTATTCCTTGTTATTTTTTAATTGCTTATTGTTGGATAATGTATTTGAAAATAAAACAGGTTAAGAAAAGTAAGAAAAACAATTTAATGTTAGAGATATGGATTTCCAAGATATATAGCTTTTCAACTGCCTAGCGTCCTTCCTAGGGAGGGTTCTTTGTCTTTGATTTTGGTACTTAGAATTATGGGATACAGTTGAAACATTTTCTGCATGTTGGAGTTTCATTAACACTAATATGTTGAAATTTTTGTTACGTTTAGAGTAAAGGAAGGGTTAGAATAAAACATTTTATTAACAGACAAAAAAAGTTTTGGTAACTTTGTATAATTTCGTTAGTATCTCGAAAACCGTTGACAATCTTTTGAAGCGGAAGATTACCATTCGGAAGCTTACTAAATGCTCTACAAAAAAGGTTCTGAAGAAAGTTTTATTTAGGCGATGTCAATCGGAGAAAAAAGTGCTTAAAGCTTTAAATTAATTGATTTCGTTTATTCCAATGGTTCTTTTTGTCTGTTTTATTTCTTGTTATTTTTTAATTGCTTATAGTTGGATAATGTATTTGACAATAAAACTGGTTAAGTAAAATAACAAAAACAATTTATTGTTAGAAATATAGATTTCCAAGATTCCAAGACCTTGTCACTAGCGGGTCTGTTTCTAGTGTAGCGGACCCTTCCAGGTAAGATTGTAAATCATGACCTTTCAAGACTTTACTACTCACAGGAATGGCGCTAGTGACCTTAAGGGTTGACACGCCATCATAATAATTAATTTTAAAAAAAAGACTGGTGGAACCAAAATAATAACTGCTTCTATTTTAATCTTTCCAAATTAGACTAGGGATATGAACGGAACCGCGCTAAGATGATGCAGTCCTGCGAGACGGACTTTTTCATATTCGTTAGTTTGCTTTTGTATCGACGATATCATCGATACAAATGCAAAGTATCGAATGTGAAAAGTAGTTTGGTACCTTATAGATTACTATATAAATTTTATCTTATTGTACATTTTATTTAGACTTATTGTACATTCGTTAGTTTGAATTTCTGTACTTGATAATTATTTTTCTTTAATTTTCGAGAGTTTCCCACAACGTACATCAGTCCAAACCAATTGCGTTATTCACATTTTATACTTTGCACTTGTATCGACGATATGAAAACCAAAAACGCTATAAGGGGTAACAATATCTTGTTTTTACCTTTTTGCGCTTAAATGCTTCCACACTCACTGCCTCCGGTCCTCCTTCAATTTATTTCAAAACTAATAAGCACTTTTTTTAATTTTTATTACAAGATTTTTTTTTTTCAACTGTTTTCTTTGTTGGTTATCACAATCTCCTAATATGATACAATATGAAGGTTCTGTGCTCAAGGCCTCCCAACTTCATCCTCGATTAACTCCAGAAAGACGCTCAGATGAAGTTGAAGGGGGCCTACCCAAGCTTCCTTCTGCTCTGACCAGTGGCTGAAGTTGAAGAGAGATTGGAAGGTCACAGACATTGACTTATAGAAAGATAATGATTCTTGAATCTTAGATAACTCTATCTAAGATTCAAGAATTTGCCGTACATAAGTCCAGCAAAAATTAGTAAAGATTGAAAATGAAAGATGCATTTTTTCACATTCGTTACTTTGCATTTGTATCGACGATATTATATCTTGAGCTTATTAGGTCAGCAACTACAAATATTTCTCTACAAAATCGAAGGGACTTCCTAAAATTCGTGCTGTACAGGTGACAATATCTCTTCTTATGTAAGTTAACATATAAATTGTAAACAAAATATAGTAGCAACGCTTAAAGTTTAAAAAAAAGAATAAATCTTGGGCAAAATGCATGTAGGTAAATTCTTAATGTTGACCACTTCGATACTAGGTCGGCAAGATGTTTATCTTAAATAATGATTTATTTTCTAATACTTTTTTTATGCGACCTAATGATGAAGGTGTATCATTCTCTCGTTATACAATGGATATGATTATTTATTATTTTCCTTTGTTTGTTGCAGAAATAATGGGCGGGCATGGTTTGCCATCTGATACCATCACCTAACTCGGACGAGCTGTGCATCTCGATGGGCTTGAATGAGACGTTCAACTTCAGCCTGAAGGAGGCCTACCATATCCTATTAGAACACCAAAAGGAAGTCAGGAACGTGGACGCAGTCACCGAAGCTGTCCTCATAGCAGTCTACGGGACTCTAATGGTAGCTGGGATTCTTGCCAATTTCATCATATCCTTCGTGGTCGCTAGAAGACCCCAGATGCAGACCGCTCGGAACCTCTACATAGTCAACCTTACCGTGTCCGATCTGACTCTGTGCATTGTCTGCATGCCCTTTACGCTGATCAGCATCCTGAGGAGGCAGTGGGTTATGGGTTCTGCGCTCTGCAAGCTTGTACCCGCTCTACAAGGTACTAACATCATGGTGTCCATCGGTACTATAACTGTCATAGCTTTGGACCGCTATTGGACAATAGTCAGAGGTCAGGATCATGCAAGGTCCAAGAACAGGGTCATAACTTCAATCTGTCTCATATGGCTGTTCTCATTCGTCGCAACACTTCCGGTCGTCTTTTTCCAGGTAACAATTCCTTATTTATTTCCATAAATTGCTTTACTAAGAATATTGCACTTTAGTAAATCTTCTTCTCTTATCCCAATTTATCTATTGGTTTGCAGCAAATACTTCCCTCTTCGCCATCTACTCTGTTCTGAACCGTTCTCTTCAGCTCCAAGGAGGTTCCGCATCTTAAGATCGTGAATGCTTTTCTTGGTGGACCCACTGTATTGGTTCCCTCAATGGTGCCTTCTATGATGGTTCGTAGGAGCCCTCCTTGTAGAATTAGATGCCCAATCCACTTGGCTCTTCTCACGGATATCGAGGTTCTTAGAGTCCTTTCTTCGCATACTCTTTCAAGCATCTCTTCGTTTGTTACGTGAGCTCTCTGGTATTTTTAACATTCTTCTGTAGCAACACATTTCAAACGCTTCTAGTTTCCTCTTATCTCTCGTATATATACACCATGCCTCCCAGCCGTATAACAACATCCTCCAGTAAAAAAATGTAACGAAAACTATAAAATTTTGGAGTGTTGGATTCACTGGAACGAAAAATGCAACTTATTTGCCCATCTGTTTGAACTAGCTAACATTCAAGATGGTGAAGTGGCGGCGAAAGAGCATTGGGAAAGAAAATAAATGAAGCAAACAGGTTGTGGTTTTCAATTCATTTGTAGATTTCCATAGGAAGAACCCCTATCGTACTGTACAAGTCTTTATAACCATTATTCGGATCATAAAACATTCGGAACATTGAAATATCAAGAGTGCCATTATGTCAATGTTTACAGGGAATACCTCGGTATATTCAAATTATAAACTTATTAGGGTAGCTCTTTAACAGAAAATTAACAAAGAATATACAATATCTTACGAGATACCAAGAAAACCACGTCGCGACGTGAGTTAGTGACTTCTTTATCCATGAGTCTTAGTATAGTATAATGCACTTAATTAATTTTGCCCATTTTTGGACTTATTAACTTTTACTTAGACAATCGAGTTCATGTAAAAAGTAGAACCTTCAAAATGTAACACTATTATGACTATTGAACAAAATTTCCAGGAATGTCGTTTCTACAAACATTTTCTCTATATAACATAATATACCGACGGATAGCTAAAGCCCTAGAAGACGACTTGTCATAGATAGATCAAGTCTTTCTCTTCCACAAAAAGCCAAAATTAATCGATGAAATATAGGATTCTTAAAATAAGATGAAAAATTAAATAAAATCATATAAACTAATTAAATGAAAAAACCGAATGTCTATGTGATCAGTTTCTTTTTCGACAACAATAAATAAAACACACTACTTGCAGCACTTAAAATTCAGAGGAGACTAAAATTTCTTCCACAGGGAGTCTAAAAGGGAATATTTTTAATCAATATTCCTTTTTATTATTATTATTTATTTCATTTTATTAATTTTTCTTACGTTTGGACATTATATTATTAGATCAATTATTAGTATGATTAAATCCCTTTTTTATCGCATATCAAGTGATATTTATTTAGGATTCTTTATAATACTCAGATAATGAAAAATTAATTTATAAACTACTACTTTATTATATTTCTTACTATTTTTTATTATTCTTTTGATAAGATCAACCTTGCTTTGGAGTTCTCCAAGTAAATAAAAACATAATCAGGAATAAAACAAAATTACAGAATACCTTATATGAATGAAAAATATTAACCAGCAGTTATAACTTGTTTGTAGGGCAAACAAATGGGAGTTTAAAGAACATTCATTAAAACAAATATGGAAACAAGGAACTAACTAAATAGGTTTGTGAAATAAATCTCCAGGCCCTCATCAACATAATTAAATAGAACCCGTTTTAAATTAAGAAATTTATAGACCTCTTCAGAGAATTAAACATTCTACAAAACCAGACTCTTAAGGTTTATTATACGTTGGTTTTAATTTGATGTAAATAATTTATTTTTTACGGAATCGTAAACGTGGCTAAGGTGTGGAAAACGTTAGGTAAAATAAAATATCTGTGGAAACATTGCTATTTTTTCATCACTATGAACGTCAATTTCCACCATCCAGAAATTCAAGGGCGTCATGGCACAATTGTTCACTGCGTTAAAAATAGGGCTAAGTCTCTGAAAACGTTCTGCATGAAACAAAACATCTGTAAGAATGTTGGCCTTATTAAATCACTATAAATATGATAATAAGGTGAAACTGAAGGAGAGCGTTCTCGGCACCGATTTTTTTTTTAGTTTTTGCACTATGACGTATTTTGATGCACTAAACACGAATCCGTTTAAAAAAAAAAAGTTGCTCTCAACTAGGAAAGAAGTTATTAAGCACTAAAGTTCACTGATATTCAGGTTAAAGTTGACGTAAACAGCGTATTTGTAAACATGCGCATGCGCAAATATCTAACATTGGGAAACAAAGAAGTCCCATTTGAAATGTTGATAAACTATTTATAACGTCCATAACATCGGAATTCTATCCATAATAGAGAGTTGGATTGAATAGAATTTTGATAACTTCTTGAGCGAGCGTAGCGAGCGGAAACGCATATCACGTCTGCCCAAAAGTCGTCCTAGACATTCTTCTTAATATGCATGTTTATTAATACGCTGTTTACACCAACTTTTATAACCTTCATAACAGTGAACTTTAGTACTTAATAATTTCTTTCCTAGTTGAGAGCAACTTGTTTTTTTTTTTAACGGATTCGTGTTTAGTGCATCGAAATACGATTAGTGCAAAATTTGAAAAAAAAAAAAAAATCGGTGCTGAGGACGTCTCCTTCAGTTTTAACGATAATAATTTTCAATATTTACTACATTAAAACACATAGTCTGTTGGGAGCAAATGATACATTTATTTTCTATAGTGGAAATGTTTTATTGCAACATTTACATTTACATTCGAAAAGTACATTAAAATAAAAACAAGCTTATTACTAAATTGCTATTGATTTGAACTAGACGATCGTTAGGCTACCAAAAACCAACTCCACTCAGTGAATTTTCCGCAGAGGAAATTTAGTAGTCTAGGATTTGTGCATTCTGATTCCCTCGTTGTTTGAAGAGGACTTGAAGTACCGATCTTTTCCTCTCGAAATGTACGGAGTGGTCGTTATGAAGGATTTGTTTGGAAATATAGAAAGGGAACTTGGTTGGTGATCTGAGGATTATAAGTAGTCTATTCATTACGTTGCACAGTGGGACGAATGACGAATCTAGGTGGAAAAAATTCATGTTCGAAATTGATGAAACTGTTGTATTTAGTATAAAGGGAAGTAGTTCTTGGAACCATATTCGAGGTTGTTTTGATTTTAGCAGGCGAATTCCAAAGTAAACACAACGCTGAAAATAGTATTTGATTCGACGGGTTACTTTTGGTTTAAACTATTCAATCTTTCAATTGAGCTCCGTACATCATCGTACTGATATTTTTTTCATTTTTAGTTTGAGAGAAAGTTTAGACATTTAGCTGCTTTCGTCTGCTTATGTGTTTTGTGGAAAATAAATTCCATTTCCGCGTATGAAGCTATTTAGTATTTGGTAAAATTGTAAGGATGTAGATTCAATATATATTGCCATATTTGGAAACGTTTGAGATAGTAAATATTATTCGAACGTTTTCAGCTACATTAAGGACTCATTTAAAATAAAAAATTGCGAAAATGAAAATGAAATGGCACGAGGCTGGATGATATCCGGGCAGATTTATAATTGAAAATAATCATTGGCTAGACAGTATGTTCATGTTCGAATACTTGTTTCAAGAAATTTTGCCATCTACTTGTCTGTCGCTTTCGGTCGCTCTATTAAACGATTCGATGACTGCTGTGCCCGAGGAAAGTTAAATAAAGTTTAAGTTATTATAAAGTCACGCAGTACGAAAGAATTAGCATTCCCCATAGAAGAATCTGTTAGGAATTCGGTGAAGATTCGATGCTAAATCTTATCAGAGAAATAGTTCAATCTCCCTCAGAATTTGCAACTCAAATGAAAATAATGATTTAGTAAAACTTATCATATGTGTCTTTTTTCTAATAAAGAGGCCCTTGCTTTGATGGTAAACTACAAATTAACAAAGCATACTTATATTAATGCTCGAAAGCTAGCTCTAAGAAAAGGCCATTATATTTACCCATCATCCGCCCCCCTCCCAAGAATCTAAACCCAAGGGTAATTGTCATCCTTGATCGTGTGATATGTCCGTTACTGAAACATTCGAAACCATAAACCTCCAGAGCATTGTAAGCCTCAAAACTCAGAGACTTGTTTCAGCTCAAAAATAAATTATTCAAAACCTTGTAGAGCTACTCAGATATCTATGTCTATGTCTATGTTGTCTTCAATTAAAAAAGTCCGACTCGAAAATTGCTTCAGAACATTTAGTCGCCTTACACTTACCACTATTTTTCAACCGTTTTACGAAGAGATACAAAATTTATCATGCCTATTAAAAACATATTTCTTACTCCAATACTTCCTTAACTACAAATGTAACCAAACTTTAAATATAAAAAATAACATGTAGAAAATATCTCAAATATATATACATATGCAAATATATATATATATACATATATACATATATATATATATATATATATATATATATATATATATATATATATATATATATATATATATATTTGAACCACCATTATGTTTTAGTTCTATAGGTTCTGAAACGTAAAACTTTCTAGTTGCCATTTCTGGATAGTGTCATGAGGTCAACCTTATAAGCGGTGTTTCTCCCCATAGGGGGAGGGAGGAACCGCTCTAAAGGAATATTATAAATTTGGTACATTGCCTTTACATGCCTGGATCAGGTCAGTTGAATGTTTTTATTTCAAGTCTATGGTTTAGCAAAGACAAAGATGTAGCTGCTGACTTGTTAATATGTGTATTTACTACGCATTAAAACATGTGTTTGGAAAACGCCTTAAAACATGTTATAAGTTCACCATAAGTTGTTAGTGTTCATTTGAATCTAGTTACCGTGTCCATTTAAGTAATACAGAATTTTTTCCTCCTAGATTGCTCATTCGTCCCACTGTGCGTTGGTCGCAGCTGTACGAGTGGTTTGCCGTTACGGTGGTTTTACTTCATCAAGATTACACCTGTATGGTCTAATGAACCAGCATTTTGATCAAAATTTTCATTCACTTATTTCCATAAACAGAGGTTTGAAAATCTTTACGATATGCCCACTGGTTATTCAGCATATGTCTTCAAATGAGATTGAATAATTTAGTGTTCTGTAAGTAAGAGAATATTTTGTTTATGTGCTGGGTGTTATCGTTCAAGAATTAGTTCATGTTATGTGGGATAACAATTCTTTCATGTCATGAAACAGCATAGAAATCATTTTTTTTTTTTTTTTTTTACATATTAGGAAAAAACAGTGGCTAGCACGATAGATTCATTAGTGGGAGATGGTGGGTTGGATTCCCACCGGCGCACACTGGGCAAAAATCCACTTTTAGGGCGACAAAATTATTTTTTTGTGTTTTTCAATATTTTTGAGGTCACTGAGATAGGGAAAAATATTTAAAAAAATCGTTGACCCATAGTTTTTAGTATATCCAACAAACAAATGTTTTAGACACACAAATTCTTTGACATAATAGATAAAAATTTGGAAAACATTTTGTAAATCTATGGAACATTTAAGTAGTACCTTTTTACATCTATTATTTACATAAATATAACACATATATTCATAAAAAGTAATACTTACGCTATAATTCGAAAATAAATAACAAAAATAGACTAACAACTTGAAGAAAAAAGTAATTGCACTGACTTGTTTTTTTGTTTTTTGTAATAATAACAAATATATACAATTATATTATGCACTAAAAACGAATTATCCATTAATCATCGTCTAATTCTATACTACTACATCCTTCAGCATTTTCTTTTGACGAGTCAGTATCGTCTGCCTCATTTTCTAATGACAGTTCTTGAAGTGGATCATGTGGTAAACTACACTTACATTGGCTAATTACATATAGATCGGTAACATGAAATTTAAATAATCATGTATAGTTTCTGTTCAAAAAATGGAAAAGTAATTAGAAGAACAAAACTGCAATAAACACTGGAAAAATGTTCCCTTTCTTAGAGTCCGATTAATATTCCCTTCCGCGCCCGTTCATGATCCAAGAAAGTAAATATTTACATTTTACCTTAATCCTACTAATACTAGACAGTATTTAGTAAGTGATTTGTAAATTTTTTTTTGAATTTTGGGAGCTGAAAGTCTCAAGACAGTAAAGTAGAAGCTTAAGGCTTATCGAAAAAAAAATATTTGGAAGTGGAACTTTATGGAACTTTTTAAAACCTTACCCAAACTTGAGTAATCAACAAAATATGAACAATCTAGTAATAATTTCATTAATATTTTTTTTCTTCGATATGCCTTTCTGTTATTAGATATATTTTATATATTTATAAAGAACATACCACTAGGTAATAAATCCATTGTGAAAAGAATTTTTAAAATTTGCACACAATTTTTAAAACTCAACTTAAGAGGACCATAGTTGGAACAAGACTAAACCGAGGAAGTAAAAGAAACTAGCAATGGTTGCATTCCTTATTGTTTTAAACAGGTTTGGGTTAAAATAGAGAAAACAATTGTTCGGTTTTTAATGATAGAAGACTTGAGCATGTTTTGACACGTGAATTGACTTTTTACGACGACATCAAATTTTCGACTTTTGTCGCCTTAAAACAGTCATTTTGCCCAGTGTGCGGCGGCAGGAATTTCCTCATCTCACGGCTCATAACTGTAAATAAGAATCTCGCTCTTGGTTTCAATCCAATGGCGCAATCTAAAATTGCTGATGAAGAATGACGTTCTTTCATAATGCATATTTTGTGAAAAGAAATCTGCAACCAGTGCAAGTCGTAAAAATGATCCCGAAGCAACAGTCAGAGTTTATTTTGGGGGTTTTATGCTGATCTTATTTAAAATAGGTCTATCTAGGCTTATCGGAAACATTAATATAAATTCATTAAGCCAATATATTTTTTCTCATCCAATATGCCCCTTATATTTAGTGAACTAGGACTCTATATTACTTTATGTATTCATTTGTTGGTGCTTCGCTTCATGGAGTTTCACGCCTAAAATTTTTACACCTGTAAACCCCCCTGCTAGAACAATTGATATCCCTCAAAATAATAACGTAGAAAAAAAGAGGCCTAGTTTCAGGGCCCTCCCAAAAACAGTTTGTCTGTGAAAGTTTTGATATCAAAGTATTGGGCCAAGTTTTAGGCCTTTGATACCTACAAGAACCTAATTATACCCTCTCTCTTATTTGTACAATTCCAACTTGACAAGTTTTCGATAAATAAAGACCGCACTAACGAACGGATATATTATAAAATTTCGGCATTTAAACATTCCGGATCTTAATGAAACGATTTAGGGTTATAATAATTTTCTGTTGACTTAAAACGATTGGGTTTGTATAAACTTTATTTGAGTTAAAACGATCATAATTTTTCGAAAACTGGCCAAGTAGGAAATGCACAAATATTTGAGATGGTATTCTTAGGTTTGGATAAGGTGTTAAGGGCCTAAAACTTGGCACTATACTATATCATAATTTTTATAGGCAAACTGTTTTTTTAGTACGGAAGTTGGCGTTTCTTTTTCAACGCTAGTTCTTTTTTGCTCATATCAGTGATAGAGCGCGGGACTAATATGCTGGATGAACTGAGTTCAAAACTCAGGCGTGAACTGAAGAATCTATCTTCTAATGTTGGAATTGGGGATGCAAACCGTCCCTAGATCCACCCAGAACATGAAATAGATCGCATCTGCAGGTTATATTATAGAAGTTTTATCAACATTGTTCAAAGCATTGGAAATGAAACAGAATCCATGAGAGCGAAGGATCTGCCAAACTCAGCACCCCGGACTTTACGACTAGGAGTGAAGCATGTAATAAAGTTGAAGTCCTCAAATCTAGTGAGGTCGGCTTATCGTTGGGACTTCCCACAGAATCCAAAGCTTCAGACCACAATGTCAAAGTTAGTATCTAGTTTAATTAGGTACATGGATTATCAATTAATATCTCAAACATGGTTGAGTAATTAACAATACTTGTCCCTTATTGATTATATTTCAAGTAGTTATTCGCTAAAAACAATTATTTCATATATATTTGTCCACTTATACAATTAATTAAACATACAAATGTCCCATTACACAATTTTACATATTTATTCAATTATCAAATACGTCAAAAAACTTTACAAAGTAACGAGATAAAAAAATTGTAATTCGTTAGTTTGATATTGTCAAATTTTGTAAAAGATATTGGTTTGCGTTTGCAGCATAATACTACCTTGTACCTTTTTCTTCCATTTTCTTTTTTATAGGTTTGAATGCTTCCTTAACTAATGACAAATAATATTCGAGCGTGTATATGTACCGCAAAAGTTTTTAAATGTGCCAAAACTTCGATTTTTCAACTAAAGTCCCAATACATTTCATAATTAAAATGATTTCATAGACTTGAAATTTTCTAGTCGCCACTTCCGGATTGCGCCAAACGGATTTCTTCCCGATCAAAATAAAAAACGCGCAAAAAAAAGACAAAAATCAGACCTTTAACGAACGGCGAGGGCCTGTACAGGTTTGTTACCTCTCAACTTAATAAATAGACAATTGAAAATTCATTTTTCTGAATATATACTAGACAGCAGGACTTAACTCAAGACTTGAAAAACCAACTTTTGATATATGCAATAGGGACTTTTCCGTGAAACACATATCTACGAAATGCAGAAGATGGAACGAATTAACTATCCCACATTTCATGACCGAATTGTTCATATCAACAGCAAGTATGTGAACACGATATTCTCTTAGTTACAGAACACTTAACAGTACAATGTTATTTGAAGATATCTGCTGAATAACCAGTGGCTTTCAGGCATATTACAGACATTTTCAACCACTTATTTAGGTTTGAAAAAGAAACCAACTTACTTCTTTTGGAAGGAAAAAAAATTTCTTCACATTTTTTTTCAATTATTAAAAGACATTTCACCCTTAATAACGAAGCAACCGACAACTTACCTATTAAGTAATCAAAGGTTATTAAACAGATAAAGTAAAAAAACAAAAAAATTATAGAAAAAAAAAAAAGATTTCAATGAATTATCTGAATTTGGTTTATAGATCCGCCCTGGAACCCCTTTAAAATGAACGCAGTAACTTTACAAACCTTGGTTTCTCAAGGTAAATTTCATCTACTTTACGATGGTTTGATTGGTATTCATTTAACAGAAACGGTTTTTCAGTAACCACTAGTTATTTATACAAGACCACGATTAACATAAAAAAAGTACTAAATTTAAATTTACTCTGTTTCTCTTGAAGATTGAACCATACTTTATATGAACAATTTACTCTGTTTCTCTTGAAAATTGAACCATACTTTATATGAACAATTTACTCTGTTTCTCTTGAAGATTGAACCATACTTTATATGAACAATTTTCAGTAACCACTAGTTATTTATACAAAACCACGATTAACATAAAAAAAAAGTAATCAATTTAAATTTACTCTGTTTCTCTTGAAAATTGAACCATACTTTATATGAACAATTTACTCTGTTTCTCTTGAAGATTGAACCATACGTTATATGAACAATTTACTCTGTTTCTCTTGAAGATTGAACCATACTTTATATGAACAATTTTCTTGCACTCGAGGTCAACTGTCGTCTCTTGGAAGGTTAATACTTTTATCCTTTACAACTGTACACGAACTATGCACTACAAATTTAAGTTATAAATACATTTTATGTATCTTATAGGTTATTAGATATTGAAGGTTATTGTTTATCATAGAAATGATCTATTTATCATTAACCTTAAGATTTAATTCATCCCCATTGATCTTGCAACGCCTCCTTGGTATTCATCAGGTTAGAATAGCTGGCCGATAAAGGCCTGAACAATAGATTGCGTAGAGAACTCTGCCTTCCAGGAGGTTCTCAGGAGAATAAAGGGTCTAATGCTGTTCGCCGCAGGATTTAGGCCTCCATAGATAAGCCTCTTCTGGCAGTTTGCTTATTAATTCAGAATGAGGGGGATCCTAAAATAATACTTATAGGTTTCATGAAATAACTTTATATTTTGTTCAGTTATTAGAAGAAAAATTTATTTTTTGTTTTGAAGTAGTCTCCCTTTATTTAAAGAGAACTTTTTGATGAAAGTTCATACTTAGGAACGCCCTATCTAAATTTATTAACTAATACTTATGTCTTAATAAAAAAAAAAAAAAAAAAAAACAGAATTAACCACGACAATTTTTCTATTTTGCTAAGCTCTACAAGTTCTATATGCCTTTCTAGTAGCCAAAAGCTCACTATACTAAAACTACAGCCTGATTTTACTAAGACTTGTCTTTCCGTATAATAACCACATCAAAACGTAGGACACTACATATGTAGTTTATCATCTGATAATAACCAAATGATGGGGGAATAAAATAAAATAAAATTAGATAAGGTTTTATTATTTAGCGTGTTTTCGCTCCTTCTGTAGGGAGAAAAATCCGCTAGCCGACCCGATGACATGTGCTGCAAGGAAATAACTGTACAGTTCACCTCAAGGGTGCCCATACACGGTAAGGAATATCTCAAGATGTGGACTGCACAGTCCAAATCTTGAGATATTCCTCAACGTTTATGGGCTTCCCTAGATTTGGATGTGTTGCTATTACCATTCAGCTGTTCAAAATGAAAGTTGCATTGTTAAAAATATGTGGCACAAATAATTGTTTTCTTACGCTTGCAATTTATCTTATATTCTACTTTAGGTATTATTAATTGTATTCTTTTACGCGAAATAATTAGACTAGATTTTTAAGATACCTATATATCTAACTTTAAAAGGTTTTAACGTAAAACAAGTTTCATAATGAACTCGATAGGAGGAATAGAAGGAGGGCGTGGCTTATAGAAAATTTTAAGTTTCACAACACAGATGAACTCTAGCGTTTTTACATATTAATTTTTGTGAGACATATCTGTAATCGTTGTCGAGGAAAGCGGAAAAACGTATTAGAGGATTTTCGGATATATTTTATATATCTCGAAATCGGCTGGGAAATCACAGTAAATGCAAAGAATATTAAATTTCCTACAAATATGGCTCTTATGCGATTTTAAATAGAGCTATTTTTTTCGGAGAAATGGGTGCTTAGATGGAGTAATGTCATGTTGTAGTGCCTAAGATTCCTTTTTACATATTTCAAAGTTTTAACGGAAGATTAAGATAAAACATTAACTTTCTAAATGACACTAGGGATTAAAAATGAAACACGCCAAGATGACGCAGTTCCTGCAAGTTGGACCTTTTCTAAAATGACATCGTTTGTACATCGAAACAATTGGATTTGAAAATTAAAATGGCTATCACCAGCGATGCGGAGTATTAATACATTAATAATTAAATCGATTGTCTTCAAATGCGAGCATTGTCTTCCATCGATTATAAAATGCTTCATCCACATTCATTTGTAAGTATTCCATTTTACAACTTAAATACTAAGTCCCAGTAAGCCACCCTAGTGGCTCAAGTTGAGGTTGAAAAGGCACGGAGACCCTTTCAGTGGAGGATTGTGTCTGTCCAATCCCAACGCCTTTGCCCTTAATGTCCATTGAGAGCGTAAAGCCCCTAACTAGGGCGATAACACGTATTCGCTAATCCGATTATAGGGTGGATAAAACATGAAAGGCTGGATTTAACATTTTATAAATAATTATTAATGCCAGCCTAACGAGGATATCAACAGCTTTAACGTTCTTTGTCAATAAAATCCAATTTCATAAAATGATCTTTTAAACACAATCTTTCTAATACTCAGGATGCGTAATTTAGTGTTTTCAGATCAATAATTTCCACTAAAATAAGTCGTATTACAGTAATAGGATGAAGGAATTATTAGGTTTAAGAGTGAAAATCCTTTTTTATTATAACTTGACAGGATATCATCCTCCCAAGTAACAAATAACTTAGGGTGCACCTATCCGATCCGATATCGTTTGACCGACAGCGGCCGAAATGCGTGCCTACATTGGTCCCGACCCTATCCGATCTGATCTAGTCTCAGCTCATCAGTAAAGAACTCGTAGTGCAGTAATTAATTTAAGAAATACCACATAATAAGCATAGAAACCTTCAATTACCTTGTTGGAGGCATAAAGGAGGAATTGAGAGGCCAATCAACCTTCCGGAAGATCAGTCCTGAAAAAAAAATCTTGGTGTAACAATTGTTACACTACGATAAGAGAAGCATTAGTATTCATATTTTAAAATTATTTATAAGAAAAGGCTATAAGCATTGGAAGGCTGTAAACTTCTTTCTACGTAATTTAATAAACAAGGGAAACAAAAAACGGAAATTCGAATTGACAAAGTTGTTGTAAATTTTATTAGCTCATATTTAAAAAAAAAAAAAAAAAAAAAAAAAAAAAAAAAAAAAAAAAAAAAAAAAAAAAAAATGCATTTAAATCCTTTGTAGACCTTTTTGAAACACAATATACCGTTTGGAGCCATTTTGCGTCGGTCGTCCTAAATCGGTTTAGGAACAAACAAGTTTGAACGGCCGAGAATGGATGGCCATCGGATCGGGTCGAGTCGGGACCAATGTTGGCACCTCCATTCAGATGCATGTGTTTGTTATTCTTCTGACATTCGGTGGCAATCGGATCGGGACCAATGTAGGTGCACCCTAAGACATAAAAAAATTGGGACGAATTGCCATAAGATGAATAGAATTACTAAGTACTAGAATAAACTGTGTACAAAATAATAAACTATACCTATATAATATTAATTAACAAAAATATTTATATCGCCATAGAAACTAAGTGAATCCTCTATATCAGGCCTTCAATTTATTTAAAGTTTTCATTTTTCCGTATAAAAATATATTTAAAATTATTTATTTTATTACATAAATATTTCCTTATGCTGTGCTAAAAAGCTGAATATTTCAAATTACATATACAATATTTTTTTTCAAGGAAAAAAAGGGGTGGGGTAGAGTTAAGTCATTATTTGTGTGATGCGAGGGGGTTTGGAATATAGGCGAAGGAAAGAGAGAGAAGTGCTGAATCAACTCCTTGTAGATAGCTCCGTCAGACAAGCCTTTTTTCTGGCTGCCGGCCAAATTGGTCGCGTAAATTCCTGTCATCACTAAGGCAGCCCGAAAAAAAATAGTGTTTGACTTTTCTGAATTCTGTATAAAAATTAAGTTTAATAAAATGGTATGTACATTATTTTAATAGTAATTTTTCTTGTTTTTAGTTTTGATAATACGTTGGAAATTATTTTTAATTTTATATAAATTTGAGAACTTCTATCATGATCACTTCTATTAATCAGGAATGGAGCACAATTTCAACCAAAAGTAGATTAATCTCTTAAGCTATTATTTTTAGTAATTTTTCTTTTGTAAATTAAAATATTCACCAGCGGATTCTCGCTTACATTCTCTTGTTTGTTGTTCATATCTCAAAAAAGGCTGAATTAAAGTGGGAAGTGGAAGGCAGGCATTCCAAAGTTGAAAAAATATGCTAGGAAAAGCTTCAGTCAAAAATATCATTATCTTTCTATAAGTCAATGTCTGTGACCTTCCAATCTCTCTTCGACTTTAGCCACTGGTCAGAGCAGAAGGAAGCTTGGGTAGGCCCCCTTCAACTTCATATGAGCGTCTTTCTGACGTTAATCGTGGATGAAGTTGGGAGGCCTTGAGCACAGATCCTTCATATTGTATCATATTGTGATAACCAACAAAGAAAACAGTTGAAAAAAAAATCTTGTAATAAAAATTAAAAAAAGTGCTTATTAGTTTTGAAATTAATTGAAGGAGGACCGGAGGCAGTGAGTGTGGCATTTAAGCGCGAAAAGGTAAAACAAGATAGTGTTACCACTTATAGCGTTTTTGGTTTTCATATCGTCGATACAAGTGCAAAGTATAAAATGTGAATAACGCAATTGGATTGGACTGATGTACGTTGTGGGAAACTCTCGAAAATTAAAGAAAAATAATTATCAAGTACAGAAAATCAAACTAACGAATGTACATTAAGTCTAAATAAAATGTATAATAAGATAAAATTTATATAGTAATCTATAAGGTACCAAACTACTTTTCACATTCGATACTTTGCATTTGTATCGATGATATCGTCGATACAAAAGCAAACTAACGAATATGAAAAAATGCATCTTTCATTGTCAATCTTTACTAATTTCTGCTGGACTTATGTGCGGCAAATTCTTGAATCTGATTTCACTCTCTTAAAGGGAAAGTATTCCACTATCAAAAGGTCAAATCTGCCGAATATTTGACCGTCCAAAAAAAAGTTATGAATGAATACTTTTCCACTCTGAAAAGTGGTGGTTTTCATATTCGTTAGTTTGCTTTTGTATCGACAATATGAGAGCCCAATACATGACTTAATCTAGGTATTCTCCGATAGATTTTTTGTTTCATTGTTGACATGAGTGGTCTAATACATATATATATATATATATATATATATATATATATATATATATATATATATATATAATAAATTTTCTATGGATTGGATTTAATATTTTTCAGGAAAGCTTGGTGAACGTTCATTTGTTCATTCAGTAATGACTTCTGTAGATATACTGAAGTGTTTGTTAGTCTTCCTTCGATGTAAAGTTTTATACAAATTTATTCCCTTTAATGGCGATCATAAATTCCACGGCATGAAAGAGTTGCGACATGCTAGAAAATACTTTGAGGCTAAAATATCTTGTGAGGATATGTAAGAGGTTCTAAAAAGGTTGTCTCATTTCCAGGAAAGAGCTAATATATATTCAAGTGGCTCTAGACTTTGAAAGTAAGCGATGAGCTTTCCAGAGGAAACTCAGCCAGACAGATACAAACTCTCAAAGTTACATCACCCGCAAAATAAGGCATCACTTATACCGTAGCTCTTGGTTTTATCTACTTATTGCAGGAAAATGAAAGATATTTAATGACAAAGAATGAACAGCCCTCTTGTAGACAGAGTAACGTTTCAAAAACAGTGAAACACCTACTAAAAGAATGAAAAATTTGAGAACAACTTAAAATTACTTTGTAACTTACAGGAACTACTGACACAGACAAGCTTCTTCATTAAGGATACACATAAATTTTTAAAACACCACCACCTACAAATAACAATTTGATTCCTGGAAAAATATAAATTTATTTACATTGAAAGCCTTTGGTAATATTATTTTAATGGTATTAAAAATATTTATCCAATAAATAAAGATTCCTGGCCATATAAATTGGGTTGCTTCTGACCATTCTTTCGAAAATGTATTAAATTAATTTTGGGAATCCTTGTTAATTTACATTAAAATATGGTAAGAAAGATAACTAATTTTAGAACTCTATATTTTAAAATGAATTTTGTAAAAAGATTTCCACGCCACCATTTTTTATATGGTATGATGTGGAAGTAATATTTTTGTGGGGCTGGATAAATAAGTGGACTGTATGAATAATGAGTTGATAATTTATATTTATTGAGTACAAATGAAGATTGGGAGGAAATTGCCAAAATCAGAAACAAATGGTGGTTAATATATTAATGAAATTTTGAAAGTTGTGGGACTGATGAGGTTGAAATAATGATGAGCTGATGAAGTGGTGATGAAGATGGGCTTCTGGAGATCCATGAAATTAGGTATATTAAATAGGTACCTGGTGACTGGTGCCTTGTGAGATTAAAATATGGTTCTTCCAAGCTGAGTACTGCATTTCTCTCTGTGGCTTCATCTTCGGTCAGTTGGTGTCTTCCTCACCTCCATGGCCCGGTGATTTGAGGTGGCTACTCGGCCATGGTGTATATAGTAAAGCCGGTGAAAGAGAGCAAAAAAATTACTTTACACGCTGTGTGAAAGCGGGTGGACTTCGTCTGCCCCCGACTTGACCGGGGGTGGTTCGCCCAGTTGTGGTAGGCGGCGCCACCGTTGGCAGAGTTCAAAAGAAGAAAGCATCTTTAGGATGGCAACCCTAAACAAATTTCTAAGTAATTTTTTAGGGGCGGGGGATTTGGATTTTAATAAATTTGCCATATGATCTATAAACAACCATAATCTCAGAAAGAATGATTATTACACATACCTTTTGCGTTGCTAGGCTACCCCTACACGTTTTATGGGGGAGCACATGAGTTATTTCCGCTTTTATTCGATAAGGTCGCGTAAGGTTTATGAACACGTTAGGACTATTTAATTCCCAAAAATATAGCAATTTTCGTTGCGAATTCGTTCCAGGAATTATTATAATTACCAAATTTTTCTTTATATTCGGAAGGTCAAGAATTAAAACTTCACTAAATAGTGTCTGCAGCTTTATTTCTTCCCTAAATGTTTCACACTCTTCTGGGCATCAAGGACGTTTAGAAAGGGTAGCAACGAAAATATTTTTTTTTTATGTTGTTGAACTGTAATAAAAAGAAAATCCTTTCTTATAAAATGTCTCATCAGTAAAATGTCTCTTAATTTCCGTAGATTCTGGCTAACATAAAATGAACCTCAAGATTAAAACTGAAAATACACCCCTGTCTTGTCTGCGTGTTCGGCAGCATCTCCTTATAAAATTGATCTTTTTAACGCCCAAATTATTAAGTTTGTTAACGGAGTTTCCAGAAAAATGTCTTACATGTAGTAAATTCACAGGATAAGACATGAATAAAATTAGTCGGTGAGACTTCCGCTGTTTGAAATTGTATTAATTAATTTCTTCTACAACTTCCATCCAGACTTTTTCCCACTAAATTCTCAAAAGACTTGTTATGTTATGATAGTCCCCAATTTTAACTATGCCGTTTTTTTTAATTACGAGAAGCGTTTTCTTAAATATCCATAAACATCACAATCCTTTTACCCTCTAAAGCAGTAATTTTATTCAGATTGAAGCAAAAATAATTTTCCCAGCAGCTGGGAAATCAGGAAAAACTAAAATACTTCTGCCCAGAAGGACTCATTCTAAGTGTCTCATTATAGTGGACTGTACGGCATGAATGCTGATTAGATGGCGTTACATTGACATTCAGAAGGCAAAACCACTCAGACAGCTCGGGCTTCTTCGGCATTATGTATAAGATGTAAACTTACACTTGTTGTAGATTTCTTCCAGGCCAGCTACTTTAAAACGGACGGGACATTACGATTTCAAATCAGGGGTTGAAATAGAGTCATGTTCAAATGACGATTGAGTGTATTTTAACGCTAATTGTTATCTTCAACGACATTCATCATAACGTTCAGTGTTATGACACTGAATGCTATGATGAATGTCGATGTTTGTGCGATAACAGCGTTAACCCTAGATAACAAGTCTTCGTCATTTCGACGAATACTGCTCGGATTTGTTCTTGCGATGAGTGATCACTAGAGCCCGGAAGTTAGGCATTTATTTTTGGGCAAAATAGGCAGGCAAAAAGGCACTTAAAATACTGAAAATAGGCAGTACTGTAATTAAAATAGGCATTTATTAGGAGTGAAAGCAAAGAGGAACCTTACTCATTCATGATGAAAATATGTATTTTAAATACTCATTCATTTCTTTATTACCAACTAGCTCTTACCCGGAGTGCCATGCTACACCTACTTTCTGCTTCCATAAAATCAAAAATAAATTAGAAACCCCGTTCATTGTTTCGAACCCGTGACCTCCGAACAGTGATTCATAAACGATTTTAACCAAGCCTATGGCTCTCCCCGAATCAAGACCTACATGTGTGCCAAGTTTGATCAAAATCGGTCGAAATGTGTGGATTTGTATAAGGAACAAAAATACAGACAGTCAGCTGGTAGACGTTTTTGACTTAGCCTACAACGCTTCTCGGATTAAGATCTACTTGTGTCCCAAGTTTGGTCAAAGTCGGTCAGACGGTGTGGATTTGTATAAGGAACAAACGGACAAACAGACAGACACGTGATTTTTATATATATAAATAGATTTATCACAGAATTAGTGTACTTACTCTCAAGGGAATTACTTCCCTTGTTACAAGGAACAATAAGATGCTTTTTCAAAGTATCATCTGCTATAGACCTTCCCAGAAAAAATGTTTTTCATCATGGCAAAACTTCCTCTGCATTATCTTGTCATTTCTAAATCCGGAATACCAGGTAATTACACATTATCACAGCAAAAGGGCTGTGAGGAAGGAGTTGTGACTGATTTCCCTCATCCTCTCCCTTTCCTCCTATTCATTATGCTTGTGCATTCCTTCTACTAAGGAAGGTCCTGTTATTTTCAGAGGTAAATCCATGGGCTGGGAAAATAAGCTTTCGAATAGATATTTGTTTGTGCAACCTTTTTTGTCTTCGATGGTCGGAAATTCAATATGTTTTTTGAAATGTTTAAATCGCAGAACAAAATTGCATAACAAGCAAAAAAGGCAAAATTAGGCAACGGAAGCCAAAATAGGCCAAAAAGGCAAAATAAAAATTGTCTCTACACTTCCTAAATGCACGAAAACATATTTATTTCTATCTGATTCTTCAATATATCCATTCAGATAAAAAAGGCATTTTGCCTAACTTCCAGGCTCTAGTGATCACTGTAGGCTGCAAACCTTCCAGGTATTCTACCACTAGTCTATTACCTACAAGCAGCCGGAAGAAGAAGATTGCGTCGTGCTTCCGGAAGTAAGATAACCTTGTCTTCCGGAAAGTAGCTTCGTCGGAAAGACAAATAGGTTGCAACTAAGAAGTTGTTGATAGAGTAGTAATCCTGCAGTCAGTTCGGCAAATAGATTGAAATATTGTGCTCACTGCTTATATTTTATTACTATTGAGGCTTGGAATTATCTCTTCTTTTGACTTTCTACAATTATCGATCCCTACTACGAAAAAAGAATTATGTCGAAGGAAAAGATTTTGGAAGAGTTACAAAGAGTAGAAGATAAGGCTAATGAAGAGCCGGAAGGGTTGGCTGGACTTTTTGACACCGATGATGACGTTTCAAAAGTTGAAAAGGCAAGTAATTTGTCTATTCATAATATTGAAAAAAAAGCAAAAAAACCTTCAAATACGACATTAGCATGAAAGAACTAAAGGCATTATTGTGTATACTTGTATATTGTCGGAGGACTCATAGATATTCATTTGCGTTTCGGCATTTTTTGTGATGCCTCAAGGAGTGGCGATAGATACATAGCTAGTTCACATTCCTCGTAAATTGCCTTCCTTTTGACCATAAAATCATCAGTATCTGAAGTCTAGACTGCAACATTATAGCCTTAAAAATGTCTTACTGGTGAAATTCCGAAAACGCTGCACGCAAATCAAATTTCTGCTGCTAAATAATGAGATTTCACAACTTTAGGATTGTTATCCAGGGTTAATAGAATTTGGTCACAATCTGAAAGCACATGAGCGTCTTACTTGCAAGGCCGATAGTAACGAAAAATCAGCAAATGTCTCGAAAACAATGGAACTGGCGTGCGCAGATATATACGGACGACTATCGGAGGATAGCATTTTGTAAGTGTACATACGATTTGGGAACAAAAACCATGGAATTATCAAATAATGAAGCAATCTGTTTCTCTCTTGTTCGAATGGAAACCTCCTTAGGACTTAACGCCAAAAACATATAACAATACAGAGACTGGTTTATGTGGGGCTCAACTCCATCTAGCGGAAAATAAAACATACCAGGCTGCATGGGCCTATATAAAGGGGGCTGAAATTTTGATTTAATCGGTAAATATGTGTCATAAAAACCTCAAAAATAAATTAAATAAGGTCACTTAGTTAATAAAAATATATTTTTGGGGTGTATTAGCGTTTTAGTTGGCTGACTATTCCAAGTTGTAGATTGTTAGTATTCCATACTCTCCAAATCTGTAGGTCCTCCCAGACCCTCCTACCCCGAAATTAATTCTTATATACGTCCCTGCCCGGCTGAGTTCGGAAATAATCAAAAAAATATTTATACCTTTGAGTAACGGACTAACTAATGTATGTAACTCCTCAAAAACGTAGGTCTTGATTATTTTTTCCCCGCCTATTTACTTTCCTCTTAGTTGCTAAGTAACATTTTTAACAATGGGTTCTCCTGGAACATATTTTCAGTGATAGCCTCTCATTTTGAAAATATGGAACATTCGTGAGAAACTGTAGCCAGTACTATACTCCGGCCGCCTCACCATAGGCCTTGGGACGCACAGTGGGCCCAAACGACATTTTGTGTTTCAAAAAAAGCTACAGCCTCCAAATCTTAACCGATTTCAATGCATAATTTTTTTAAAAAAGCTAATAAAATTTAAAACAACTCTGTATAGCCAGATTTTAGTTTTTTCCCCCTGTTTATAAAATTACGTGTAAATATATATATATATATATATATATTTTTTTTTTTTTTTTTACCGCGTATCGACATAATTCTTGGCCATTAGCGCCGTACGTGTAAATAATTCACGATGTTTTACAATTAACAATACAAATTAAACAATGAAATCCTGATTAGACTTGGAAAAATCGAAATCTACTCAAAAATCCTATTATTTCAATAAACTTCATTGTTGAACTAAAATCAATTTACGTTTTGAAGCTGAGCCAGTCAGATTTTTTTCAAGTCTAATCAGGATTTGAATGTTTAATGTCAACGATATCAGTGCTGATATTAAGTTAGATAAAAAATAAAATATTATTTTATATTCAATTGTAAAAGTTCGTGAATCATTTATAAGTCTTTTAATAAACACGGGTAGCAAAAAACAAAATCTGGCTCGACGAAGTTGTTCTAAATTTGATTAGCTTTCATTAAAAAAAAAAAAAAAAAAAAAAAAAAAAAAAAATCATTGAAATGGGTTGAGATTTAGTGGCTTTTTGAAACACGATATGTCGTTGGCCACACTGTGGGTCTCTGTTCCCAAATCCAACCCTCATGACGACACTTATCTCCGATTTTTTCTACCTATGAATGAGTAAATGCTGTAAAAAGAAAACCACGGTTCCCTTCCTTAACACTAGATATACCAGACCTGGTACTGGTATAAATGTCAATAGGAAAACGTATATTTGTTACTCATATATATATATATAAAGTAACATTAAGTTCATTAAATGTATCCTCTTTTATAGCTGTAAAAGTCATAACATCATTTAGGGCCAACGGCCTTAGCCACGTTGAATACACCGGTTCCCGTAGATCACCGAAGTTAAGCAACGTCGGGCGTGATCAGTACCTGAATGGGTGACCGACCACGTGCTGTTGGCATTATAAAAGGGTGGCAACCTATAGATAGCCCGGCGCTAATGGCCAAGTTGTAGATGCGCCGTAAAAAAAACAAAAACAAAACAAAAAAAAACATCATTTAGGAAAGCAAATGTTATATGTAGTAGGAATTTTGAATTGAAATCGCACGACCAGTCAAAATGAATAGTCTGGCAAATCTAGTGTTAAAGAATGTTTGAAGAATAACTTTCATAACAATTAAAATATTTCAAACAGTAAAAGCTGGACTTTAACTTTCCCTACATATTATTTTTCGGTATTGTTAAGTATTATATTGCATGACTGAATTGATACTAGTGGTAAATATCTTGAACCATAAACAAAGGGCTTTAGACGATAAGGAAGTAGGGTTTCCCGGCCCTGAATATCTCGCGATATCTCGGCATTATCGGAGGTGATATCTCGTGGCCCGTTTAGTTTCGATATTAACCCCGCCTTGAGCACAATTCGGCCGAGCGGCGCTCATTGTGTGCTTGAGCGCCAACTTGCAACGAACTTGGCCCTTAGATTTCCATACTTGGCTCATAACGAGGAGCGATTCAGCTCTCTCCTCATTAGGCACTGGGAGTTGGATGATGGAGAGGGCTTGATGTGCATTCAAGTAGCAACCGGCTAGGATTGAATGGTCATTGAGGGAGCGCATAATAGGTGGGGAATCGGGGGGGGGGGCGATTGATTGATATTTTTTTTCATGTTGATTGGTAGCATTCTTCATTTTTTTTTTTATTTTTTTTTTTTTAGAAAATCCCCCAAAAAAAATTTAGATTAAATTCAAAAATAAAATCGTTCAAATTTTTCGAAGAAGAGTAGTTATTAAGGCCGCACACATGAAAGAATTTTTGAAAAATGTCAACAAGTCTTTATCGATTCTACTAACTAGACACCGATAACGACCCTCGTTAAAATCTGAAGGGGAGGTTTACTCTAGACGCAAATTATTAATAAGTAATAAATAATTTACCATGATGGCTGCTCGGATCTCGACTATTTTTGCAAGATCATGAAATGATTAAATATGCGTAAACAGTCACAAACCGATCTTGAAATAAGAACTCAATCCAGACTCAATATTCGAGTCTAAGGTTTCCTTTTCTTCCATATATATCATTTAATTTGACAAAGCTGAGGAAATGAGATTTAAATTCTTTCCCCGTCTTTATTGATTTCATATTAATTTTTCTGAAAAATGGATTCCGCTGTCGTGAGCAGAAGAAAAGGAATAAGTCAGAGCAAGGCCATGACAGGTCTCTGTCATATTTTCGTTCTCTTTATTTAGCCTTCGATTTCACGAATTCGCCGAATAAGTATTTCTTCATTCTTAAAGTCTATTTTTGAAAGAACACTCAATAAATCTCCATTTAATATTCTTCTGTAACTTTATCAAACGCTAGATTAATATCACATGAGATAAAACTGTATTCATGATAATATCTAATGGTCTTACTCGCTAAAATAGCTTTTCCATTATTTCTTTATCTCTGGAATGATTTCTTGCCATTTGGGACATTTTTATTGATAATCTAATTGTACTGTTTAAATAAATCAAATTAACGTCTTGACAGGTCTTTTGTTATATTTGTATTCTCTTTATTCAGCGATTGATTCGTTGAATAGTGAAAAGGTATTATTCAAAATTACAATATAAAACATAAAACGTCTTGACTCCTTTATAGTACCTTAAAATTCTACTGTCCTGCCTAAGCCGAAAAGAGGTCTGTTTCTGCGTTCAACCTTCCAAGGGTCTTGAGGTTCAGCATAGATGACCTCCTTGGATGACCAATGAGATCCCTTTCAAAATGCAGGTATCTTTTTGGTGCAAGAGCCGCCGTACACCTGCAAATAATATGGTACGGAGTTTGATCTTCCTCTAAGCATAGTCAATCCTTGTTAGTCCCATGAATTCCTAATGCCGATGCAGTTTGCAGTGTCTTGTAAGGGGAGCTGTTAGAAGACTTTGGTTGTTGTTTGTTGACCATTAACATCATATAAGATAAAACAGCATTTATCTTCACTATAATAGCTATTAATCCGTTTTTCTTAGTATTTGAAGCTATTTCCTTATCCCTGGATGAACCACAAACCGTTCGGCCTTGTAGCTTGCAAGAATAACTGTAATTTAAAGCAAGGTTGGTGCCGCAGCGTAGCAGGCTTGATGATTGCAAGCAGTAGACATGATTGATCTTATCAGTATAGACGTGGCCCTACCTACGGAAGGTTCTCGGTAGAATAGGCTGTAATTAGATAATACTTTAAGAGCTCCTGAAGAGGCGTCATAGGAACTCGAAACGTGTAGAGCACAATATAGGAGTGGTGTAGAAAGTGAGTTTGAGTTCGACCTTCCGCCACATATAAATGTATTAGAAAAATAGGGTGATTCTTATAATAATGCAAAAAAAGTAGTTCTTTTCTTTCGCAGATTGTTTTCCAAAATGCCAAGAAAAGATTTGATCTGACGATCAGAATAAAGGGAAGTTGAGTTGGGTGTTATTCTATAATATTTTTGAGGACTAATAGAGCTCAAACACAGAAAGTGTGTTTATTGATAATGATAATTGGCTCACATTTACTCAATTTCGATATGCTTACAAAAATTCCCAAATCTTTTCTTATTTTTTTTATGATTTTTCCTGTGGGCGATTATTATACATCCATAGAGAGTAAATATATATTGGTTTGGGTGATTGAGCTCTCTGAGAGAGGTGGAAGGTCTAAAACTCAACATAATGCCATTTGCGATACCTTTGTAAATATGGTCAGTTTTATTAAAAACGAACAAATAAAATACCTTGGATGTTCGTTCACATCAGAACTTACATTTAAAGATGACTCAGTTCGTAAATTGGCTGAAAATTTAGAATTACTGACATCATCAAATTTGTTGAAGCCGGACCAAAAATTAAACGTCATAAACCAGTACATATTCCCTTCTCTCGTCTATCCTTTTCAAACCATTCCCCTAATTAAACTGCCTCAGACCATGCTGGAAGGCGTGGACGTAATAATCCGAAGAAGTGTGAAGGCAATAATCGGCCTGCCTGCAAATTCTTGCAACAGTATGTTTTACGCACCTCGTCGGTATAGAGGACTTGGGTTGCTTAGATGCCTGTGGGAAGCGCCTCTCCAGCACTGGTCTATTTCTCGTAAATTAGATGGTGTTTGTGACCAATTGTTTCAATCCTTTTTCGACTATCACCACGAAATGCTTGAATGTGCCAAAAGACTGGGAATTCCAGAAGAAGAGGCCACTAACAATCAAAACATCAAGCAGTTAAGGCAAAATTTGAGGGAACAGTCTTTCACTGATTGGACCAACTCCAAGTGGCAGGGGATTGGAGTCCGACACTTCAAGGATTGTCCAAAGACAAACAAGTTTATTTACGACAAGGAAATATTGTCTGGATCCGAATGGATTAATGCCTTGAAGCTGAATATAAACTATGCGCCGCTTCGAGCAGTTCCTGGCATAAGTAGTGAATCAAGAGATGTTGGTCTCCTTTGTCGCAGGTGTGGCAAAGAGAAGGAAACGCCAGCACATGTGCTGGGAAGTTGCGACCATAACATGCTCTTGGTTACACGTCGCCATAATAATGTGAAGCATTCTCTCATGGCACTCTTGAAAGAACAAGGTTACGAGTGCTTCGAAGAAGTATTCAGCATCGATGATGAAGGCTCCACAAGGTTCGCTGACATCGTTGCCTTCAAGCGGAATGCCAAAACGGCTCATATGAAGGCAACGATGATAAACAAGCCGAAAAAATACACCTCGAAAAGCAAGCGATCTACGACAAGTGCGTGAGCTACTATAAGGAAAAATTCCAAGAGAGTTTTGGACTCAAAGAATACCGAGTGCAGGGATTATGGTTCGGTTCCAGAGGCACCGTCCCGAAGGAGACGGCAGCTTGTCTCAAAGAAACAGGAATCAGCGAGGAACAATTAGGAATCATAGCTGAATCTATTCTCGTTGATTCCCTGGCAATAATTCAAAACCATATATATGGCTGAAGCCTTTTAAGTTATTTATTAGATGTATTATATTTTTTTTTTTATTATTAATTTTACCATATATTTTTTTTATTTACCATAATTAGGAGTCTTTTCATTTTTCTTTTACATTTTGTTTACAATCAATTTTATCATTATTTCCGTAGTTTTATTAATTTGTTTTTTAATTTTCCTTTTTTCGAGATATTTTTATAATTATTGCAGATTGTTGATTAGTAAGTAGTGTTCTGAGCAACCCAATATAATTGGGACACTAAACTTTGTTTCATTTTGTTAAATAAAGTTTTTTTCTCTTTCTCTTGTGGTGAAATAACATTTTCCCCACAGAAACGGTGATGGTTTTTCTACATTACTTTGAACTGCACATTATAGATTTACTTTTAAATTATTCCTAATGATCTAAGCAGTAGGAGCACCTTACCTAAATTAAAGGAAAAAAAAAAAAAAAAAAAAAAAAAAAAACTATGACAATTCAGAGATTTCTCGTTATCTCATCTTTATCTACTAGTTCTTAGTCTTCTTCGATCATTCGAAGGAGTATTTACTCAACTAGAAAGGAATAGAGAAAACAAACTTTTCTCATTAAACTAGGCTATACTACTTGGATGAAAGAAGACAGTGCTTCGCCAACTTAATATTAAACCAGTGAGAGGTCTCCTGGGGAAGGTGATAGGAAGGAGGTGGTTGCAAGCTTTGAGAATCTTTACAAATTATCCATACTGCGTTTTAGCACTTTCCTCCGAAGGAAAGTAGCTATTGAGGTTGCACTCATGACGGAATTCTTGACAAATTTCTTCAAATCTCCATCGATCCTACCCAGTAGACACCGAAAATGACCCCCGTTAAAATTTATATATATGTGTCTATTTACACGATAACGGCCAGAGTTTTTGTTTTTTTCTTCACGAAACGTGGTATATAGCGTTCAATTAGCAAACGATTGAACGAGTTCGTTAACCACCAAAATCGGTCCACCGGGAGGGGGGTTTACCCTGGACCCAAAACACTAATTTGACCATGCCAGCCGTAGTTGTTGTTATATTTCAACGAAAATCGGTATTCGTTATGTTGATCTAAAGAGAGACATACGTTGTAAAAAAAAACTAAATCGGTTTATTAGGAGGGGGGTTTACTCCGGACCCACATTACCAATTTGCCACTACCAGCCGTAATTTTTGTTACATTTCAACGAAACTCGGTATTCGTGGTGGTAATCAACAGAGAAAAATGGGTTGTAAAAATGAACTAAATCGGGTTATTTGGAGGGGGGGGGGGTTACTCCGGACATAAAGTACTAATATACTCATACCGGTTGTAATTTCTGCTGAATTGTAACGAAACGCGGGGGGGGGGGTATCTCATGGGTATCTCATGAGAAAGAAGTGTTGTAAAAATGAAGTAAATCGGTCTATTGGAAAGGAGGGTTTACTTTAAACTCTGTTTCATTAGAATTAGCTGGCCAGACATAGGTTCCCAAAGGCGCCGCGAGGAGCGCTATCTCCCACAAGGGGGACTGTATCCTGTTCCTGCGTCAGGTCAAAAGACGGAAAATGAAGTTTTTGTGTGTTTATAAAGTAGTATAATATCATTTATTAACATAACGCGGGAAGCAAATTATTTACAAAATTAATAATTGAACAGTTCTCATAAGAAATGTAAATGAGCAGAACTATTCACGTTTTTATTTTATTTATATAGGCTATTTACGGCAAATTATTCAGTAATGTTGCCTACACTACAAAAATTCTGAGGAAAGTTATGCAGCTCCTGCGTGACGAACTTTAGTATATTGGCATTGAAACGTGTTAAAAGTTATTCCTATTGCGTCTGAACACTCTAATGCTTCACTAGAATTTTATGGATGCGCTTGGAACATCATACAATATGCACTAGGATTTCTAAAGTGACACATCTCAAAATAAAACTCAACTGAAATTGTGTCACTCTTGCTTAGAGATGGGCGATGTGAATCGATATCTTAAAAGATTGATCTTTTTAACACGATTTTTCGATCTTTTGAATCCATCTCCAAAGGCCGAGCTTTTTAAAGAATCAATCTATCTAGAATTCTGTAAAATGAAGTTTTTTTTTTTTTTTTTTTTTTTTTTTTTTTTTTTTTTTTTTTTTTTTTTTTTTTTTTTTTTTTTTCAAATAGTCAAATATTTAATCTCACCTTTTGTTACTCAATCGCATTTTTCCGTAGAATTATCATTTATTTATCAGAAGAAGAAATGTACAGAACCTCGCTTCGGCGGTGCATATAATAAAATGTACAGAACAGTTTCCTATAGGCTCCTAGATGCCTTAGATTCTCGTGCGGGAGATTGTGGGTTCGATTCCCTCTGGCGGCAGGGATTTTCTCATCTCAGGGCTCGTTGAGAAAATTCCTCCCTGCACCTTGGATGTCGGCGCGAATAGCCCAGATGTCAATGAGCCTTTAAAAAAAGTACATTGTTATTTTTAATTAACTTTATTTATTTTTTTATAAATTTATACATTTAAATATGTATCCACTTTAATTCAATACTACATGCTAATGTTAATACTATTTACGACCTCAATAAAAAAATACATGTGCTCTAATGGATTTCATAAAAATAAATGCTGACCTAAATGCAATGGTAATATTGTCTTGTACTTTACACTAAGAGTCAAAAGACTCCATAAAGTAGTGGATAAGTTCTTCGCCGCAATCCGTGAATATTTAAGGTCGATGGCTCCGCAAGATATTACAGTAAAAAGAAAATGGGACTGCAATCCTCTTTTCATGGGAGAAAAGCCTTTTCCCTGAATGCTTTAGTTCGGTAGGTGCAAGAAGAGTAGGGAAGCCATTATCTTCAAGTACTTAAACATGTCTCCAGCGTGCGCATCTCCCTTTTTCTACTGCTATTATTTGGAATAGCCCACTCCCTAGGGGTGGAAAACCCGCACACTTCCGCAAGACAATCCTCGAAGAGTTGTCTCCATATCCTACTCTTTCCCACCCTACTCGATCCCCTAGCCGCTCTATATCTTCGATATACTGACGATGTAAAAAATTCGCACATTTAATTGAACTGTCTATGTACATTTGTTTAAATTGAAAGTAGATCAAGCAAAGCCAGCCCCAAATAAGGATGACAAATTTTTCTTGATAGTAATGTATACTCATAAGGCAGCAATATTGGGGTTAACTATACAAAAAACGAAAGGTAAATTGAAGGTTAGTCAGAAAAAGCCCCGATAGCGTAAAAATAAACCCAACAGCAAAAAAAAAAAAAAAAAAAAAGAAAAAAAAAGGGTAAAACTGAAGTTTCACGTCCTCCAAACCGATTTCTTTAACACTTTTCACAACAATGTATTTTGATGCACTAAACACGAATACGTTAGGAAAAAAAAACCTTCGCATTTAACAAGGAAAGAAGTTATTAAGCACTAAAGTTCATTGTTATGCGGGTTATGAGAGCTAATGTAAACAACTAAATTTGTCAACATGCACATGCGCGGGTATGGAAAAGTTCGTAATAAAGAAGTTTAATTGAAATTTACCATCAATTATTTAAATTAATCAGCAGTTATTTATTCACAATCATTTTTTAAAATAATTAAACACTCTTCACATTTCTTGTTTCATTCATGAAAAGTATTATATATCAGAAATCCCTTAATAATTAGCTAATGCCTTTATAATTATTAGTTCGTTCTAATTCGCGCCTGCTGAACTTCAATTGTCAACATACTCTTATTTTATAAAAAAAATAATAGTTATGAAGTTGCACGAATTTATTATTCTTGTCCACAATAGACAAGAATTACTCAAATTTTTATTTGAAAATAAAATTTTGAGTAATTTTCTCAATCGTGGTAAATGTGGGGAGAATTTTAAATTTTAGCGAGTTGGATTGACTGGGGTTTTGTTATCTTCTTGAGCGAGCGTAGCGAGGGGAAACGCATAGCACGTATGCCCTTAAGCGACAGGCGACGACGGGTGAGGATGCCCTTAAAATTAACAATATTTTTGAATAAATGGTTTATGAACATTCTTCAGAGTTCTCTGTTTCCCAATGTTACATATCTGCGCATGTGCGTGTTTACAAATACGCTGTTGACGCATAGTTTTATAACCTTCCTAACAGTGAACTTTAGTGCTTGATATTATATTCTATTAGAATTCTATTAATTTTAGCGAGTTGGATTGACTGGGGTTTTGTTATCTTCTTGAGCGAGCGTAGCGAGCGGAAACGCATAACGTGTACGCCTTAAAGTCGTCACAAATTTAGTTGTTAACATTAGCTCTCATAACCCGCATAACAGTGAACTTTAGTGCTTAATAACTTCTTTCCTAGTTAAATGCGAAGGTTTTTTTTTTAACGTATTCGTGTTAAGTGCATCAAAATACGTTATTGTACAAAAATTAGAAAGAAATCGGTTTTGAGGGCGTGAAACTTCATTTTTACCAAAATAAGAGCTTATTACAAGGCTCTTAATTATTGATTTAACCCACGTTTTCGACGCAGGATGGTTTCTTAACAGGTTGGCTTCGGGACGAAATTTCAGTGGTTCCTCGTAGGCTCGGTACGGGACAAATGTGTCCCGTAAACATATATGCATCTCACGAAATAAAAAAAATATCTGAAGGTTATTGCTTAATATTTATGTTACTGAAGGTTATATGATAACTATTTTTAAGCAGGATTGGATGACAAACACATGTGTACTTGATATTTCAAATACGTACCTACGTTATATTCTCAAAATTTTTAAGTATTATATACAGAAATCGTAACTATCAAGTTAAATATATAAAAAAAAAATGTTTGAACAAGTTTCAGCTTAACAAAAGCTGAAACAATGCAAAAATTATAATTCAAAGATTTTTTTATTTGCAACTTAAAACTAAGAAGAAACTTAATTATTTGATTGGGCTCCATGGTAATATTAAAACAATCTAGGCAGATCCCTTTACACTCTGCACAAAACGTATACACTTTTATAACTTTTATCAGGCTGGGTACGGGGCACTGGTGTCCCGTATGCCGATTTCGTTCATTAGTTTACGTTACGGGACATATATGTCCAGTACTTTTTAATAATTTGTTAAATTTCTGTGCATCTATTGGAGTTTTTTTTTTTAATTTTATTTGGCAGGTTACAGCCGTCGTAAGTTACGGGAGTTGGGCTATTTTGCCTGGCGTAGCTCACTGAAAGCCAGTATATATGTCCCATATCGAAACCAACGTGTTAAGAGAATTACCGTCTCTGTTAGGGTGAAGTCCTAACCCTGTGAGGTATTGAAGACCCAGCCCCGAAATCAATGGCTATCCCGAGCCTTATCTACTGTGTCCTATAATTAATATACAGGGTTTATTTATGTTATCTTAGTCCGTTTAGACTCTAAGCAAGCCCGAGTACCGACGAAAACGAAATCATTTTTACAATCGGCGAACTAATGAATATTATAAGTGTCCTCCCCCCGCTGAGTGTATATTAAAAGCACCTTTTCATTTTCATCTTCACCTCAAAACAAATCAATGTGCTACCAATCTATGGAGAAAAGAATAAACTGAATGGTACCAAGAAATCTGTGTGAATTATTGCGAGAAAATTGAAGCCAATTGCCCAATATTGTAACATTTTTGAAAGTTGTTAACTTTTACAGTCACATATAATTACAATAAATAAAATAAAATAAATATTCGTGAAGCCGTAAGCATGTTTTCTCTTAATAGTAACAAAAAAAAAGCATTAAATACATTTGAGGACCCCAGTGGGTCAAAGTAACAAACTCAATGTTTTGAGGAAAATGGAGTCAAAGTTGGACGCATGTGGTAATAGCAAAAACAAGATTTTTACAGTTCTAATCATACTAGACTAAGCCTCAGGTCCTTAGCTGTTTATTATCGATGTTACATAATAGGTACATCATCCGGTTTATGATTAATAAGCAAAATAATTGGAAAATCCGCACATAGGCCCCTTAATTTCCTTCTGTACTTAATATAACGAAAGTGACAATACTCAAGAGAACACAAGCTAGATGGCAGATACTATCAAGAAAATCACTTGGATCTCTTTACTACCCACAACATTACGATGCCCACAACCCATTCCTGTATCTAACTCATTTTTATCAAAAATACTACTTGACTTCTGAGGCAATCATGTATAAAATTGGACTAATCTTAGTTGAAGAGAATGCTGGCGCCCAATGTGATAAGCGATCAATCAGATTGGCCTAACACCATGTGATTATGTGTCATAGGTTTACTGAATTTTATTGAGGAGTCCACTATTTTGAAGATAGTTCAATTAAATTCAATGAGAATTATAATTAGTTTTATTTTGAAAAATACAGTGATTGTAAATGTTTTCGTATCAAATAAGACCAATCCTTTAAAAATAACGAACTATAAGGGTAACAAATTGTCGATAATATAAAATAAATTTCGTAAAAAGAATATTCGTCACAGAGTATAATATTATTAGCTCTGAGTGAATCCATAAATACTTTCCCGAAAAGGCAATTTCCAGGATTGTATTAAAAAGGAATATTTTATTTCTTGTCATATAGGATCATACATTCTAAGATATTTCTTAGATTTATATATCAGAATGATATTCCTTTGAAATACTTTTCAGGATATATGAGTGAGATATCGTTTTTTTTCACAATATTCCAGCTTATCATCTACAGAATAGAATTTTTATTGCTTCTGGATTTCAATCATCCTGTCTTCAAAGATCCATAAAATACACAATGGAATGAAAGATCCTTCCATTGGCTCGAATCCAAATCACATCAATCATATGGTAATGAGCGTCAAGATAAATCATTGGACGCCATCATCAAATAATTACATTTCGTGAATTTCAATTAGGATTGTATTTCGCTCGATAAAAGTTCTGTCAAATATTTACAACGAAATTGATTAATGAAAATGATTGTTTTACCCCTCAAACAGATAAGCGAAAGCGGAAGGAGATATGATCTATTATTCATATCTTCTTCCGCTTTTGCTTATCTGCTTGGGGGGTAAAACAATCATTTTCATTAATGAATTTCGTTGTAAATATTTTCAATGTCAATTTTTTAAGTTTCTACTTTCAGAAACCCCAAGCATTTATTTTCTGATGATTTGCAACCATAAACCTCCATTCACACTGTATCTTCGTCAAATCCCACATAATTGAAATACACACCGTATAGTTATTAATGTGTAGTTAGTTCCTCATTGATGTAGCTGTGGGTTTAAATAAGGATTAGATGTGGGTTTAAATCATCTAGATTATTTCTCAAGGGTTTTGAGAGAAATTTGGGGAAGTAAATATAAATTCAAGTTTTGATTAATTTAATACATCTTAAAAATAAATCAGCAGATCGAATACTTTAAATCAATATTTAAAAAAAAATCCAATGCGGAATGAGATAATATAAAAATCAATCGGTTTCATTTCGATATATCTCGAAAGGTCAAAGGCGGGATTCCAAAAAACGTTTTTTTTTTCAATTGTAATTTTTCGAAAAACAACTGAAATCTGAGCAATTTTTATATTTTTCTGGTGTAGTGGCTATTTATTTATTTTACGGGCTTCGCAACGGTGGCGACTTGCTCTTTTTAAAATACAGAAAAAATGACAAATTTATGTGTTCACAATTATCAGTAGCTTATAGAATTAAATATAACAAAAGTTTTAGGAGAGCATACGACAATATTTAGAAGATTTGTGTTAAGAACTAAGGACTAAACATTATTTACAGCATTGTTATTTACACTATAGTAAATATATTTACATAACATATCACTAAAACTGCTAACATTATTTAATTGTTTATTAGGTCATGGAGGACGCTAAATTTTTTAGTCTTCCATTAATGAGCGAGTAAAGTTGTCTAAATAATTAGATAATTGATATTACTAAAAAAAAAAAAAGGAAAACAAGTTAATTAAAAGGTCATTAATTGAAAACAGGCTATTGTTAGGTTTCTGACTAAATTTTTTCCTGGAATCAAATTTGTTTTGTGTGTAGGTTTTTAAATAGTATTATTCAGATTCTGTGATACATGTTTATGTGTTTTAAATATTGGAGTATAGAGTGTAAGGGATGGCTAGTAAGGTGTAGTTTTAAGAAAAGAAAGCTTTAAAGTAAGAAAAGCTTTAAAATAATACCTCATTTATGAAAATTGACGAAGTATTGAGGAAGTTATGGCGTACCGACGAAAAAATGCCCTTGAGAAATAATAATATATATATATATATATATATATATATATATATATATATATATATATATATATATATTCGAAATAAATATCCCCCCCCCAATAAAAAGAAGAATCTATGAATGTTGATCATAACATGATCAAACATACTTATAATAAAATCTTTCTATACATTGTACAAAGATACATTAAAAAATATTAGAAAATAATATGCATTTCTTGCAAGGTAACTGCAAAGGGGAAAAATGATTCCTTTACACAATCGTACTAACTTTAAATCGTAAGCTAATCAAATTCTGATTCTGAATCCATAATTTTATAAAATAAATTTTGGAGGCCCGGTGTCCGTGAGTGTTAAGGCGTGACCACTTTACACTCTGTGTCACAGGTCGTGGGTTCAATTCCCACTATGGGGTGGTGGCTTTTCTTTAGAAAAAAGAAAAGGCATCAGCCCTATCTTGGCTAGAAAAGGTTGGTAACCTATAGATAATGATAATGAATAGCCTTTATTGTGCAATATTAATAATAATACAATAGTAATGCCAATGCTTATTTGATAATCATAACAAAAATAATAATGCTTCCTTGATAATAATAGTAGATAATAATAATAATAATAGTAATACTTGTTTGATAATAATTATTAATTAATTATTATTATTATCGTATATAACCTATAGATAACCCGTCCCAAAATTCGTAGTTCATAATAATGGACTTTAAATTTAAAATAAAATAAATTTTATTTAAAAACTTAATTATTGAATGCATTTAGTTCAAATCCACTTTACTGGAGACACTTGTTTAATTGTGAGCCACCGGAAAGTTCATCGTGTCTTTGAGCTTATGTGACACTATATATTACTTGGATAGTATGAGCGAGGACCGGGCCTTTAGCAAATGTTTGTATGTTCTATACGATCCCAAGGATATTGTGTCGGGAGTAGAGTAATTTGGGCTAGGCGGCGTTGGCTGGATTGCTTTGTTGGCCTAAGGGGCTAGTTCAAACATCATCTGCTTTTGGAATAAATCTCTCATCTTCTCTTACGAACAGCTGGGGATAGAACGCATGTGATTCTCTTATAGCAATGAGGAATACTCTGCAGAGCCTGGATGCATCACTTATTTAACTGATTTTATAATTCTTTGTACATTTGGCAACCTGAAAAAAAAAAAAAAAAAGATTGAAGGATTCGAAGTTGTGAGCAACTATTGAAAACTGTGTATACTGAAATTCTACAAAAATCGGTCTCTTGTGAAATGAGACTCTATAACCAAATTATTAATTTGTTAGTACCGGCCGATAATTTCGCTTCCATGTGATAATAATGGGTGTATTTCTCCTGCCAGTCATAAGGAAGATGTATTTTTAAAATAACCAAAATCGGTGCTTGAGGAGTGAGAGTTTATTAGGAGCATAAATCTTAGTCCGTTGTAGGAAACCAGAACAGAAGGAATTTTGGTTCAATCCCAAAACAGCATACACTTTTTTCCATTAGGAAACGATTAAACTAGTGGGGAACAGGGAAACTATTGGGATAGTGCTAATTACAGTGAAATAATATAAATATAAGTGAAATTGGTCATTTAAGGACTCCATTATTAATCAATTCTCTGCAGCTCCCGAACTGGTGCGGGCTGATCAAGATAACTCTCCCCACGTTGATCCCGCATTGATGCGGGCTGACAATGACACTACGTTTTCTTCTAAAAATTCTCGCGGTATATAAGGGCTTTCTCTGGTTGTTCCAGTAGTTTCTCTAGTACACCACTAGGTTATGTGATGTATAACTTACTCCTATTTCTTCTATTGATACTAACCTCACCAATGACAAAGAGAAATACGAAATAAGCTCCGCGTGAGGCGTGCACCAAGGCGTTGAATGTAGCTATCAAAAGGTTAATCGCGCCTTATTAGCTGCATTCTCTGCTTTAGTGCTACAAATATATATATATATATATATATATATATATATATATATATATATATATATATAGGGGAAGGTGTTGTACCTCTGACCATATTGCACCTTTGACCACCGAGGCTGTGGCGGCATGTAGCAACATTTAATAAATTTTTGTGTAATTAGTGTTTAGCTCCTTCACTAGAGGGCTTGTGTAACCTACTATGGATTATTCAAGTCAAAGAGGATTTTGAAAAAAATACTTATCCATTTCTAAAAATATAAGTTATTTATTGATGACGTTTCGCCTCATAATATTTTTTGTATTATGTCAATTAAGATGGAAATCGTTTGACAAAGTAGCTATTAAAATAAGAAATATGGTGGAGCTTCTGAAATTGATTTAAATTAACCCTAAAAGTTTTAGCACGCTTTTTAATTTGCACTACCAGGGTGTTGTACCTCTCACCACGACTAGTTGTTGTTCCTTTGACCAGGTCAATGGTACAACACACCTGAGTAATTTTTTCATAATTCAACTCTTATGATCTTCTGCTACAAGTTTTTAAAAAATAATTAATATTGGTTGCTTCAATTGTTCAAAGAATTTAAAAATAATAAATGAAATAAGTTCAAACTGACTTTATCAATCCTCAGTCTTCGACCTATCGCCCCTTATCGTCCCACTTGAAGTTTAAGGCCTCATCGAAAAGCGCAGACAAGAAAAATGTCAAATAGGGGCCGGCCTAAAGGGAAACCTCGTATCCTGACAGATATTCCTGAAAAGCTAATATATGAAGGTGAAAAACACCCCGAAATCACCACCCTAAACGTAAGACTAAAAAAATATTCTAATGATGTTCAGATTCTGAAACTGACACCGAAATTTCTTCAGGAGAAAGTGACGTTGATCTGTCTGATAAATGTCGCGAGTTTTGTAGATGACCAGCAACAATTTGAAAAATATGATTTGGAAAAAGAAAATTCTTGTTAAAAATAAAAGTAAAGATCTGTGGTATTAAATGTCCAATGTTTAAGATCCAATTTTTGAAAAAAACAAACTTTAAGTGCCAAGTTTAGGACAGAAGATGAAAATTTGTATGATATTGATGTTGAAGACATTGTGGCTAAACTCCCCGCGAAATTGAAAGTTGATTGGAGGTCAATAAATGATATGCAAAGTACATATACTTGCATGATACATTGAAAAACTAGGTAGGATTGAGAAAACGTTGCAATTTTAGTGCTATGCAGGTCGTTGCGTTTCCTGATTGAGGGTCTGCCTGCGTTACCATTCTATCCTTTATCTCACAATCTTTACCTAGAAGACCTAGTTTTCGTTCTGTGCCAAGGAAACGACAGGCTTTCAAAACCAATGGAAGACATGTATTTTCGAAGCCAAAAAGTGCTGAAGTGATTGTCTGAAAGATTCTTTCTCCTTTCTTTACTGATTCACCTGTAAAAAGGAAATTTAGGGGAGTGGTATTGCTCTTTTTACTGTTATAATTCAATATTGAGTTACATTTCGACTTTTTCCCTACCCAAAATGCTTTAAAACCAATACAAATAAATGCTTGAGAGCTTAAAGCCAATAAGAAAATATATTTTTAGTATATTGAGAGAGAGAAAATATAAAAGGGAATCGGAGTTCAGTAAGTAATAGCCCATATGTATAGAGTTAAGAGCCCTCCTCTATTACTATAGCTAGATAGGGCAGCCCTTTGGGAATCTCTGTAAGACAATTCGTGGACTAAATGACTGTTCAGCCGTTTTTCGGTCGTATATTAGTCCCGTTTCGCTCCCCATGGACTCCCAAGCTCAATCTCGATCCGTTACGGGATTGCGCGGGCTAAATGGCAACTCTCGCTCTCTCCAGGCGTTATTGCTGTACCCGATTTCTGGATCGGTAATTTCAGACCCAGGGCTTCCTTAAACAGATCCAACTTCCTCTTCTGACATTTACTGTTAACAGTCTATATTCCCAACAGTACGCTCTGTTGCACCTTAAAACATTATTCGTATGTTCATAATGCCATCAGCAACATGATCCAAGATGGAAGTCTTTTGAACGAAGGCAATTGGGAGAACGTCAGGGAGCGAATACGATAAAAGTTCTCATAGCTTAACTTTTATTGCAGGACTTGTTTCCGGAACATTGCGCTTTTATGCACCTGACCCAGAAAGGTCCGTCTTTATGTTCAAACACATTCAAGTCCGTATGAAGATATAATCAATATGGACACAATTTAAACTTTTTCTACCGTTGCTGTTTCTTCTTCTTCACCTTCTCTTCCTATTGCATTAATTATTTTTATTGCTTGGTTGCAACGCAGGCAATTTGTAAATTTTATGATCTATGAGGAAACGTCATCACATACGGAAAATAAATATAATTTTGTAAAAAATAAATTTAAACGAAAACAGGAAAAAAAAACCTAGCAAATTAGAGAATATTTTAAAAAAAGACACTTTGTTTTGTTAAATTTTATGATGTAAGTGTGTTTTAATGTCATGTTGGCGGCATCCCTCCGCTACATAATAAAATGTCAGTGAGTATGAGTTAGGGTTCCTGTCTTCGGCAGTCTGTTAGTCTATCTCTTATTTATATCAATAAGAACTGCAATAAAAAAAAGGAATTTAAATTTATTAGGAAAATGTTAATACTTGCCCAATTTCCATATAGGGGATAAAATATGCCCAGAAACCGGAAATGATCCAACTTCTCTATTTCTCGACTTCCTGACTATACGAGAAACTGCGGTATCTTAGCGTGTTTATGTATGATTCTCATTCGTGTTTATGTATGGTTAAAATTTGATAAGCTTTGAATTGAAACTCTTTGGCGACCGCTGGCACCAAAAATGATAGCAGTGTTAAAATAGTTTTTTTTTTTTTTTATTTGCCCAAAAGTAGTTTAATGTCCACATAGTGGCTAAACACACTAGAAGAAAATATGTCAACACGTTAGTTTAAACAGTCATCAAATTGTCAATATGTTACATTCAAACACCTTATTATTTTTGCTGTTAATTTTAGTTTGTTAAATTTAGTTTAACCGCAGACTTCACGCGGGAATGCAACGAAAAGGTGACCCCAAAGTAGCGCGCTATCAAGCTGCTCTTGCTGATGGCAGATTTTTTAGCTGATGGGGATTATTTCAGCTGATGGGGATTATTTCAGCTGATGTGAGGAGTCTCAAAGCCCGACGTTTTTAGGCGTATGTACTCTTCATTATACTGATCCTGCTACGTCTGGAGTTAATAAATAAAATATAAAGTCATTTCAGAAAGAATGGTGAGCTTCTTCTATATTACCGAATAAAACTAACGCCCAAAAATGAGCGGGAACATTATCAACAACCGTGAATCAGCGTGTCAAACTAGTAAAGTAAAAGTAAACTGAAAAGAGCAAACAAGATCACGCTCAAAAATGAGCGGCTGAAGCATTTTGCTTGATTTTTGAATTTTGACAGTAGGCGTAAAGCGGAAAGGAACGGGTTGGGGGTTCAAGTGCGAGTCCTCTGGCAGAAACTTTTTTTTTTTTATTTAATGATAAATTTTTGTCGTATTCCGAGCACCAGTGAAATATCCACACAAGCAGAAACGTAAGAAAACATAAACAATTTTTTTTCTAGATATACATGTTTTGCAGCAACCGTGACCGAATTGTCCGTTACAAAGCTTACAATATTTTCAGGAATAACTTCAAGAAATGACGGAGAAACCAAATAGTCACATTTGTGACCTACAATTTTCTCGTCCTGTTAGTAGTGACTGATCACGGAAACTTACCTTCCCCTTGACTTTATTAAACTTGGTAAATGTAGGCTGGAAATTCGCATGGAATCTTTAATATTCAGGATATTTGCCTCGTAATAAATTGCCCGTAATAAAGCTACCCCCTGGAAATACAGGCAATAAAACACTCTCTCGTACAGATTTCCTTCTCCGGACTCGATATTATTTTATTTGAATCATTGCAGAAATCTGCCCTGATTTAGAATAGTAATATATTCATTACAATAATACCTTTTTAGTGCTCTTCTTTATGATCAATTACAACAAGTCGATGCTATAGAATGGAAAAGGCCAATTCTGTACATATCAAGTAATTCCATAAATAAAAGCTGCATGCTTCTATATCCAAAGCTCGTAAAATATTGTTATATTAAAACTTAATTATGGATAATAAGACTTTTTTGGCATCCTTATAATAATCTTCATTTTATTTAACAAAATATAGGCGCGTCATTACTTGGATATAATATCTATCTAATAGATATTATGTCCAGCTAATAGGTTCTATCCAGTTTCGGTGCAAGAAAGTAAAAATGACAGCCGGAGCGTTGCAAAAATGAATTAATTGCAACGAGATCCTACAAACGTAAATTATTAAGGGATATCAAAAAAGCGTATAAATTAGACTATGTCAGTAATTTTATGAGTCGATAGTACGGCGCACAGTGGTGCCAAAAATAGGGAAAAAACCCAAAACCGAAGATGTTCAATCACTTTTTTTTTTTTTTTTTTTTTTTTTTTTTTTTTCCCTCAAAACCTAACATTTGTTAGAGTTATTAGTGAAATGTAAAACAATATTTTATACCACTTTATAGAATATGTTTTATTACCGAATAATTGTTATTAACCAGGAACAATACATGTGTATATAGCTTTTAAAAGAATATTTTTTTTTGCTGAGTCCATAGTACATTTAGGTTGTGACGGTATTTGTCGTAAAACTCATTTATCCTCATTTGGTGTAGAAAAAAAATCGGTACTTAGCTACCCTCTCCGCCTACTTATAAAAGTGATTTTTCCGAAGTGGTTGTTCATAGGAATAAAACTCATCGCCATAATCGGCCATATGTGTGCACAGCATATTAAAATGAAGGTATCGATTAGCGATGCGATTATTGTACGAAAAACGACTTTACCATTATCATTTTCTGTAGATACATACACCTTTCCACACATTGAGTAAAATATGACTTTTTTTTTTTTTTTTTAATTGAACACTCGCTGTTTCTCAGGTTTTTGTTTATATAATACCCCTTTAACTTCAAAAAATATTATTCCAGCGAATTGGTAGCGGTCCCATTCGACTAAGAAAGTCCCTAGAGGTTTTTTTCTTAAAATCGGGTGGTTGGCATCTTGTGCAGCGGGCTGTAAAATCCTTGTACGCTCAGATTATCTTCAGCTGCAAAACATCTTTCCCAAAACATACTGCATAAGTCTGTCAGAAAAATTCGTTTAGTTGGATTGAAAGATCTCTTATTATCGCTAAGTGCCACAATGACTTTTAGAAAAAAATAAAATTAATTTGAATTTTATGTTAACGATATTCCTATGTAATCAAACTTATTCATCAATATGTAAGAGCTATTTCAAAACATTGGATAGATATAGGAAGAGAGAAGAAAACCTCAATGCACATTTCAGGGGTAGATAACGAAAAGGGCTAGTATGAAAGTGCATCAATCATTGAACGATGATCGAAATGATCGATTTACGAAGTGATAACAGAACGGGTATAGTTAGATAAGAGCTTTGTTGCTTCATGTTCTCTACACAAGTCCCCTTCTACTTTCAAACTACTTTTACGGACGTTTTTTCTTGAAGCACTACTAGTTTTTTACTTTCTGTAAGATTTATATCTAAAAAAACATATAAATCTATATTTTTTTTAGAAACATTAACCCAGAATCTATTTAGGGCACAAAGAATCTTCCGTTTTACGCTACCGGGCTTCATATCACAACACGGCAAGTTAATGTTTTAAACGAAGACAATCTTCAGATGGAGTTTGTACACATATAAGGATGTATATTAATCATATCTCTTTACAACACACAAGATGTTATACAATGTTGATGGAATAACATCAAAATCTTTAAAAGATCCCTGAGCAAATAACATATATGTAAACAAACGTTTTGAGCTATATTTTATAGGAAGACATTAATTTATTGGGGGCGAGGTTAGCTCAGTGGTAGAGCACTCGACTAATGAACTGGAGGACCAGGTTCAAAACCCGACCGCGCACTAAAGATTTTTTCTTCTAGTGCTGCCGTTCGAGGGTTGGATTTGGGGTCCCAGATCGTCCCTAGGCTCACCCAGCCTTAAATTAATTTAATTAATAATGGGTACCTTGGGTTTTAATGACTCTAGCAGTCAAAGCAGCCAAGGGGAAAATCAGGTGGCCAGAGCATAGTATTGACCACACTATCTCCCTAGTGTGCCGTATGGTCAAGAATCAGAAACCTCTACAGTATCTGCCCCTCTGGGCCCTTGTGGCCTGTTACGGGACTGATTTTTTTTTTTTTTTACATTAATTTATAATCGATATTTGAATTTAAATATTCTCGGACCTGGGCGTGCATACATACATGGGAAGTTATACTATGATAAGATTCGAATATTTTTATATAATACAAGTCCGCCTCACAGAATCTGCATCATTTTAGTGGGTTCCAGTTCTTACTCATAGTGTGATTTGGAACAGAAACATTTTGTCTTGAGGGCAAATCGTTTTCGATGCAGGATGTTCACAAATAAATAATAAGTTTGAATTGAGTTTTGTTTTGATCTTTCGTGAAAATATAAACATGCGTAAAAATTTGAAATTAAATTTGGAAAAAAAACATGAATTTAGGAATGCCAATACAGAGGAAACTGACAGTATCATAAGCGGAAATTATACACCTGGAAAACACTATTACAAACGTGTTTTATTCATTTAAATTTTAACATCCATTTATTATTGACTAATAATTTTAGGACGGGATACCACCCTTTTCTACCTAGGATAGGGCTGAAGTCTTTTCTTTTTTAAATAAAATCATACACCCCTAGTGGGAATCGTACCTACGACCTTAGGCACGGAGTGCACACGCCTTAGCACTTACCTTGCCTCCTGTATTTTATTCACTTACCTTATTTTTTCAAAGAAATCATCTCACTGTTAAATTGAATTTAAAAAAAAAATCCTGAGGTACACAGAGACAAAAACCGTCCAAAAGAACGGAAACGACCCTTTCGAATGACATTGATCTATAAAAAAATTACATGGGATCGTTTTGCAAGATATTTACTGGCTTCACAAATAAATGCGTCTTTGTCACTAGTGCGGGCTGACAATGACGACGCTCTCCCTACGCTACTCTTGCACTGGTGCTGGCAAAGACGCTCTACCCGCAACACTCCTGCACATGAGTGGGCAAACAAAGACGACGCTCTCCCTACGCTACTCTTGCACTGGTGCTGGCAAAGACGATCTACCCGCAACAATCCTGCACATGAGTGGGCAAACAATGACGACGCTCTCCCTACGCTACTCTTGCACTGGTGCTGACAAAGACGCTCTACCCGCAACACTCCTGCACATGAGTGGGCAAACAAAGACGACGCTCTCCCTACGCTACTCTTGCACTGGTGCTGGCAAAGACGCTCTACCCGCAACACTCGTGCACATGAGTGGGCAAACAAAGACGACGCTCTCCCTACGCTTCTCTTGCACTGGTGCTGGCAAAGACGCTCTACCCGCAACACTCCTGCACATGAGTGGGCAAACAAAGACGACGCTCTCCCTACGCTTCTCTTGCACTGGTGCTGGCAAAGACGCTCTACCCGCAACACTCCTGCACATGAGTGGGCAAACAGTGACGACGCTCTCCCTACGCTACTCTTGCACTGGTGCTGACAAAGACGCTCTACCCGCAACACTCCTGCACATGAGTGGGCAAACAAAGACGACGCTCTCCCTACGCTACTCTTGCACTGGTGCTGGCAAAGACGCTCTACCCGCAACACTCCTGCACATGAGTGGGCAAACAAAGACGACGCTCTCCCTACGCTACTCTTGCACTGGTGCTGGCAAAGACGCTCTACCCGCAACACTCCTGCACATGAGTGGGCAAACAAAGACGACGCTCTCCCTACGCTACTCTTGTACTGGTGCTGGCAAAGACGCTCTACCCGCAACACTCCTGCACATGAGTGGGCAAACAATGACGACGCTCTCCCTACGCTTCTCTTGCACTGGTGCTGGCAAAGACGCTCTACCCGCAAAACTCCTGCACATGAGTGGGCAAACAATGACGACGCTCTCCCTACGCTACTCTTGCACTGGTGCTGGCAAAGACGCTCTACCCGCAACACTCCTGCACATGAGTGGGCAAACAATGACGACGCTCTCCCTACGCTTCTCTTGCACTGGTGCTGGCAAAGACGCTCTACCCGCAACACTCGTGCACATGAGTGGGCAAACAAAGACGACGCTCTCCCTACGCTTCTCTTGCACTGGTGCTGGCAAAGACGCTCTACCCGCAACACTCCTGCACATGAGTGGGCAAACAGTGACGACGCTCTCCCTACGCTACTCTTGCACTGGTGCTGACAAAGACCCTCTACCCGCAACACTCCTGCAAATGAGTGGGCAAACAAAGAGGACGCTCTCCCTACGCTACTCTTGCACTGGTGCTGGCAAAGACGCTCTACCCGCAACACTCCTGCACATGAGTGGGCAAACAAAGACGACGCTCTCCCTACGCTACTCTTGCACTGGTGCTGGCAAAGACGCTCTACCCGCAACACTCCTGCACATGAGTGGGCAAACAAAGACGACGCTCTCCCTACGCTACTCTTGCACTGGTGCTGGCAAAGACGCTCTACCCGCAACACTCCTGCACATGAGTGGGAAAACAATGACGACGCTCTCCCTACGCTTCTCTTGCACTGGTGCTGGCAAAGACGCTCTACCCGCAACACTCCTGCACATGAGTGGGCAAACAATGACGACGCTCTCCCTACGCTTCTCTTGCACTGGTGCTGGCAAAGACGCTCTACCCGCAACACTCCTGCACATGAGTGGGCAAACAATGACGACGCTCTCCCTACGCTTCTCTTGCACTGGTGCTGGCAAAGACGCTCTACCCGCAACACTCCTGCACATGAGTGGGCAAACAGTGACGACGCTCTCCCTACGCTACTCTTGCACTGGTGCTGACAACGACGCTCTACCCGCAATACTCCTGCACATGAGTGGGCAAACAAAGACGAAACTCTCCCTACGCTACTCTTGCGCTGCTGTGGGCTGGCAAACACGCTATTTTTTCTCATTGAAACTGAATTCTGACCCAACCTACTAGTTTTTTCTTGTTATTTTACTAGTTGCTTTAGTCTACCACTAGAATGTACGTTATGTACCACATGCTCCTATCTCCTCTATCATGACTAAGCTCCTTAATCAGTTAAGGTTCAAAGACAAACTTAAAATCAGCCCCTCGTGAGGCGTGCACCACAGGCCGAATCAATCCCGCGTGACCCGCACAACACCGTGTATTGAATGCAGCGGTCAACCGTAATCGCAAGGTTTTTGTTGGCTACTTTATCTTGCATTCCCTTTCCCGACATCCACTATTTTTTATCAATTTTTATTTTCTAAAAGGTTTCATATTCTTGAACTTTCCATTTCCTGTCAAGTTTCATTCTTTTAATACCTTCATTTTCGCAATTAGCTCCATCTTGAACGGGTTTCTGCTTTCACAACATTCTTCCTCTGTCAATTGCCTTTTTTGCTAAGACCTATCAGTTACATTCTTTCGTCCAAATCCTTTTTATATTAGCTTCATTTTCACTTATCTATAAAAATAAGAAATACCTAGTTTTCTTAGAACATTTCCATTTTAAATTGTTCTCATGATCTGTCAAGGTAACATTTGCCTACAGATCATATGAAGGGGTCGGGGAAAAATAGTGCCAAGCAACATATTTAACAAAACTCAACTGTAGGTGCTATATGTTGGATATTATGTGGGACTATCAGTTGAAATGGTTAGGGGCAAGAAGATAAAGTAGCATGCAGAGCCTGTAGTAATATTTTAGTATCATTTGCATCGTAGCCTGATAATCCCACATAATATCCAACAAACAGTTACGTTTTGTTAAAATTGTTGCTTTGCACTATTTTGCTCTGACCCCTTCATATCAAATCAAGAACCTGCATTGGACACGTCCAATATTGAACAATATTTTATTAGTATCTCAATGAGGTCTGAACATGTAACGAAACATATAAACTGGAATTTAGAGTTGGAACAATGTACAATATTGTGAATAGATCCGGCCGATATAAACCAGAATTGGGACAGAAATTGGTTTATTCAATAACGAAGAGTTATACCAAATTGCTAAAGGTTTGACCAACACAGCAATCGAGGCTTCGTGTGAATTTATTGTCCGGTTCTAAATAATAGCAGGTTGACAAGCTGGGACGGGAAGAGTTGCTTCCTTATCGACCCAGAGCCGTCATAGTGGCTAAATCATACAGTATACAGATTGGCTATACAGGGGCATTGGTTTCTAGGCTCTAGTTTCATCTGTTATCCCTTAGCCTAGGAAAAGGATGAAATATTTTACAAATTGAGCTATGGAATTTCAACCCTCACAATTCCTAATAATTTCTATCATATAACCTATCTTTTCATCGTGCTATTCCTACCAGACGTTTTTAGTACGTTAAAAAAAAAAATATAATGAAGCGTAGAGAGTTAGACGTCGAGGTGATAATCAGTCAGCGAAAAGTTGAGATTTGGCAAGGAAAACATCAATACGATTTTTTTTAAAATCTGTATTAAGTACGTTTCGGCTACTCTTTGCTTGCCTTTCTCATGGTCTCTAGTTACATATACCTGGATGAATCTAACTAGGAAGCCTCAACATTTTTTAATAAACATAAAGGGTAAATCCATTAGAAATCACCCAAATTAAATAAAATTTGTTGCTCGACATTTTTGATTTTCCTAATTTTTTTACCAGTTGTTCCCCTATACTAGGTGAGTTCAAACCTGCAGTAAAAACATTTTCTGGGTCATTGTTGTTTTTGTTTTTTTTTACGGTCATTTTAAGTTTTCACTTTAACTACTTTTTGTCCGAAAACAAGTCTTACGTAAATGGATCTAACTCTCTTAATTTCAGAGATATCAAAACAGAATAAACACTAAACTCATCAGAACGATATGCTCTTGATTTTCGTTCCAGTATTGTGCTTTGTAAATAGTATGGAAATTGAATTTATTTAAATACTAATTTTGTTAAGCAAGGGCTAATTAAGCTTAGGAGGATGTGTTCAGCACTCAACAAAACGATTCCTATTAGTGTAAACGAAAAAATAAAATACATAAAAAATAATTTTATAGTTCTTGGCAAGAACTACAAATTTGCCCCTTTGAAAAATGTTGATATCTCAAACCGTTTAGTAGTTATCTCTCTTGTGGCCCGCTTATCTGGGCCACCCTGTATATATATATATACACGACCGTCCCTAGGCCAGCCTTTAATTAATTTAATAATGGGTACCCCGGCGTTAATGGCCAAGTTGTAGATGCGCCGTAAAAAAAAAAAAAAAAAATAAAAAAAAAAATAATGGGTACCTTGGGTGCTAATGACTCTAGCAGTCGAAACAGCCAAGGGGAAAATCAGGGGGCCGGAGCATAGTACTTACCACTCTATATCCCTAGTGGCCTGTTACGGGACTGAAAATATATATATATATATATATATATATATATATATATTATTTATTGAGTTGGCGCATGTCGCGCTCTTACTAAAGTGAAACTGGAATTCCAAGCGAAGACACATTATTTCCAATTATTCCAATTAATTTTGTTCAGTGCAGTCCTTACAATGCATATGGAATAGGGTAAAGTACATTAACGAAACACTATAGCCCCATTAAAAGGGGTCGTACATTCTCCTTCTTAATCCTGTACTATATCTTCCTTCTCACTGTCTCGTTAACTTCAAGGCCAAACTACTAACTTAGTGTTTTATAGTAAGCTGTGGATTGTATATTGTGATCCTTAATTTTACTCAAATTACTTTTAAAGGAATAAAAAAAAAAAATAAAGAAAAACTAAATAAAGCTCCTTAAAAATATTTAGTGTAGCTCTACATTTTTCACGAACTATCGGATGCTTCATCCGGCGCTCCCATTTCCCTGGCTGTGCCAAGACAAGTATTACACACGAGTTGGTGGAAGTTTGAGATTAATTAAACTGGATTGTTGATATTATTGTTTTGTTGTTTTTTTATTTATTTATTTATTTGATTGAATATAACAAGGGTGATGGGGTCTCCCGTGGTCTCGATGGTTCGATCCCCACCGGTGCCAGAAATTTTCTCATCTCAGGGCTCGCTGAGAAAATTCCTGGCTGCACCCTGGATGTCGGCGCTAATGGCCAAGAATTGTCGATGCGCCGTAAAAAAAAAAAAAAAAAAAAAAAAAAAAAAAAAAAAAAAAAAAAAAAAAAAAAAAAAAAAAAAAAAAAACAAGGGTGATCTGCTCTAAGGAAATTAATGAAATTAATAAGGTAACAATTTATGAAAGTAAGGTTATTTTTAGAAGAGTAGTGAAAGCTTGTTGCTAAATAGACTTTTTTATTATTATCTGTTTTTATTATTACTGTTTAAACAATTTCGGATACTTGTGAACATTGAAAGTGCTACCTATAACCTTAAAGAAAATTTAATAATAATTTAAAAAAAAAATTAAGTAACGTTGAAATTGGAGCTTTTCTACAAAAAATACTTGTTTTTCTAAATGAGTGTTAGATCAGCAGATCTCTTGAACAAAAATAGATTGAAACAAGTAAATTTTTGGTCTAGTTTCACCTCCTTTTCTCGCCCTAGAGTATTGCCATATACAATGCGATACACCGTTGATGATTGAAGCTTTCCTAGTCAGACTAAGGATACCCACTAAAATGACGCAGTTCCTGTGAGTTGGATTAATTCCACAATTTGGTTATTTCGCCACATTGACGGTAAATTAGCGATCGCTAATTTACTAATTTCTTTCAGTTCTGGTGATTATAATGTCATTGATTTTTTTTTTTTTTTTTTTTTTTTTTTTTTTTTTTTTTTTTTTTTTTTTTTTTTTTTTTTATAATTTATTTATGAGCACCCCGCATTGACAGCGTTTCGCCCAGATACACATATAAAATGGAAATACATAATAATTATAGATCCATAGTAATTAACATCTTATATAATATTTATAAATCCTTAATAATTAACATATTACATAATAGTTATGAATCCAATTACATTACAGTGTGTATCAATCTAATTATATAATTGAGTTTGTGCATAAAAAACAGCTAAAAGTGAAATAAATTTGTAAAAACAAAACATTTTTAAGAACAAACATAAAAATAAAGATAACGAAGAAAATAGTTCCTATGATCAATATGACTATACATAATCACAACAGTTTCTATTTACAATATAGGCTCTATGCATAATATGACTGTACATAGGAACAATGCCCCATGTACAATCATAGTTACACAGGAAGGATCCTATGTAAAATAATGACGAATAAATGAATATATCACCTCATGAGTGATGTTCATTTATTATTAAAACCTTTCAAAGAAGATGTTAAAAACACAGTTTGGGTCGTCTGGACAATCAAAGACAGGTTGAAATATAATTAAGAAAATAAAGTGGTTGTTGTAGTCCATACTACACCCACATGTTAACTATTTGGGAAGTTTGGTCTGGGGCTTGTTAAATTTTGTTAAAAATATGGCGCAATTGGTTAGCGCACGGTACTTATAGAGCAGTTATTCGTTTTACGAAAGTATATAAATTGTGAGTTTCTTCTTTAATGTCTTCGCAAGTTGGGTGTTTTACGCCCACGTCTTGCAAGCAGTAATGAGGACTCAAAGCTTTACTTTTAAAATACTCTTGAATTTTTATAATTGGGATCTTAACAAAATTTTATTTATACCCAAAGAGAAACTGACATTTGCAAGATAGAAAACCATGGATGAAAATCAAGATAGTCCTGTCCATGAAATTTTCCTAATGGAGGCCGTCGTTCAACGATGATCAAAGAGCAAACCTTGTAGCTTTCACTAATCTTATTTTCCTGCCTGGATTTCACATTACTTGTCAAAAGGTTGTTAGCCGCTTTCAGTACAAGCCGACATTCCCTTTACATCTCCATTAATCTCAGTATCCGGTATTAGATCCCTTGGTCGTTTGGTAAATGTTATCTCTTTATTAACACATAATCTATATCTAAAAAATATAATTTCAATATTTTTTCTTGACAGACGTCTCTTTAAGAGTTCGCGTGCAATATATACATACAAAGGACCCCGCCCTTTCCTAATGGAAAATGGCTTTCGGTCAAATTAAACGAAACTATGATCGTTCGATAGAGAAAGTCTTTCTGAACAAAAGTCTCCGTGGGCACAAAACCAAAAGGTTAAAACTTTTGGTACTTTTGGGTATCCGAAGTTTTTCATTTTTAATTTTTTGCAAAATCTCGAGATCTCTGGTTGAAAGGTTTCCCAATTCTTTTGGCCAGTAGAAAAAAATAAGTATCAATTATTTTTCAAAGACCTTTCGAACGACACCTCATTTGACACTCCTACCCCCCCTCCACCCACGGGGTGGGGGGTGGAAGCTTTTTTGCAATAATCGTCTATCCATTATCATTTGAAGATCTTTTCGAAGGTAATACACTGAAACCTTGCCTCACACCCTTACCCCACCCCCACCCCCACCCCAACCTCAACCCCACCTCTAGCTCGTATGTTTCCGAAAATGGTCATTTTTCGCAAAAAAAGTGTTCTGTTAGCAGACTTTAACATTAGGAGCGCTGAAAAGGGCCGCTTTTTGTCTCTTAGACTACTGTCAACTGTTTTGACTTTTCGTTTGCTATCGATCAGCTGCATCTGACGTATGATTCAGCAAGTAAGAAGTCGGATATTTGATGTTTTGATGATGACGAGCATATCCCAAGGGTTGGGGGTGGGGTAAGGGTGTGAGGCAAGGTTTCAGTGTATTGTCGTCGAAAAGATCTTCAAATGATTATGGATAGACGATAATTGAAAAAAAATGCTTCCCCCCCCCCGCCCCCGTGGATGGAGGGGGGGGGATGAGTGTCAAATGTGGTGTCGTTCGAAAGGTCTTAAAAAAATAATTGATACGTATTTTTTTTACTGGCCAAATGGCTTGGGAAACCTTTCAAACATAGATCTCGAGATTTTGAAAAAATTAAAAATGGAAAACTTCGGATACCCAAAAGTTCCAATAGTTTTAATTTTCGGGTTTTGTGCCCATGGAGACTTTTGTTCAGAAAGGCTTTCTCTATCCAACGAGCATAGTTTCGTTCATTTTGACCGAAAGCCATTTTCCATTAGGAAAAGGCGGGGTCCTTTGTTATAAATTCTCGGACCCTTATCAATTCAAACGTAATTCAAAACGAATTGTGTACTTATGAGTAAATTGATTTTTGTGAACTTATAAGTTTTGAAACGTACTTAATTTTTCTATTAGGCGGTGTCATAATCTTATTTTCCTCCCTACACCGAGGGAGAAACACGCTAAAAAGGCCTAGCAATTAGATCACGAGCTGCAGTTATCTTATTGTATTTTGCATACCCAATTCGACAAGAGAATGGAACATTAATCTCCACAGAATGTGGGAATAGCATGATCTTTTGAGGCCCTCGAAATAAGATTGTTGCGTGAGAATTGTCTATATATTCTCACAAACCATTTACAAAAAAAGGCTTAAACGATACTCGAACACCATTTATGTTCAAATGCGAACACGTTCAGGTCAAATCTCAAGGCCATGACTGCACAGCCCAGTTATAGTAGAACCACTGTATGTGAAGGAAATATCCTCTTGTCCATACACGCCTGCACAGTACCGGCCTCATTGGACTGTACAGTTAAACTATTCGTTTTTTCACTCTACGTCGACGGACTGTACAGTTCAACTCCGGCCCCAAGGCTGTCTTATACACTCTGAGGAATATCTCAACATTTGGACTGTGAATTCCAAATATTGGAATATTTCTCAACGTGTAAGGGCGCCCTTAAAACAGGCTACACACGGTCAGGCAGGCCCGTCAGTTTGGCCTGAACAGTCCGCCGTCGCCTGAACGTGTATATATTCCGGCCGGTCTGTCAGTTAACACTGTTCAGGCGACCGGAATTTATACACGTTCAGACGGCCCAATTATATACAAGAATTGACCGGCTTTCAGGCGGACTGTTCAGGCCAAATTGACAGGCCTGCCTGACCTTGTGTAGCCTGTTTTAGGCTGTAAAACAAAAATAACGAAATATGAAATCTAGGATTTAATTTGTATTAGAAGCCTAGGCGTTTTGTGATTCATGCAATTCGCAGATTTTACAATAATACAAATTTGTCAATTTAATCCCTTATTTAATGATAATAAATATAATATTATAAATTTAACGATAAACTCAAACTTTTGTTATCTTATAGTTGTTTATATATTTGTTTATCCATTAGTAATAAAATCCACCAAAAACTCAGATGTATATATATATATATATATATATATATATATATATATATATATATATATATATATATATCGGCTGTTTGTATGTCTGTCCGTCTGTCTGTTTGTTCCGTACATAATTTGACCAAACTTGGCATTCAGGTAGGTCTTGATCAGGGGAGCGCACTAGACTAGGTTAAAAATGTTTATCAGCTGTCAGTCTGCCTCTTTTTCCCTTATATAAATTCACACCATTTGACCGATTTTGACCAAACGTGATACGGAGTGTGTCATAGGCAAGGTTAAAATCGTCTAGGACTCATTGCTCCGAGGTCACGGGTTCGTGACTGTGAACCCGAACAGTTACAAATTTGCTTTATTACATTTTAATATTACTCATTGGAGTTGTAATTTATTTTTGCTTTTCTAGATGCAGAAAGTAGATTTATCATGGCACGCCGGGTAACAGCTAGTATATAATAGGAAATATAAGCAAGGGAATATAAATAGAAATCTTGAAGGAAATATATAAGTAGGAATGTCTAAGGTGTGTGAGGAAGTACGATGAAATATGGAGAAAATATCATAAATATAAGTTGAAGAAGCAGGGACTTCATACCTTCTAAAGATTTATGGAATTCTCTAACTTCATCCTATGTGCTCTAGCTTTGTAATACTCAGGGCTAAGTGTGAGTATTTATGTCAGAAAATTACACTTTAGGTACATCAAGGCATTTTCGTACCTGATACAAGATATACCTTATTCTGAACTAAGAAATCTTCTGGCTATCCTCCATTGTAAATTGAAACAGTACCCAGAATTCATTAACAATTCTTGATAATATAATTAAAAATTATTATGAAATATTGATACAGCTATCAAGGAAGTAATATTATTCAATAACTAAATTTTTAGGTTTTTTGTCTCACGAGAACAGCTCATCAAATTTACTTAATGTTTTCATTTATACCATCTACGGTTTTTTACTAAAGTATTCCAGTCATTAATAAAGTCCGTCTTTACTGCATAATTAAAATTCAGTATACTTCACCCTTGTGATAATCAAAAAAAAAAAAAAAGGCAGAGTAATTATGTTTGTAAATTACATTTTATGAACAAAAAATCATGAAAAGACATTGGAATCTTTTTTTAAATTCTGAATGAAAATGTTATACCTTTTTCTGAACTTATTACTTTTCTCACTATCCTCCAAAGAACATTACCAAGAATTTATTAGCATATCTTGTTTTAACGGGTAATACTATCTTGTGCGATCAAAAATGTAATTTCTTGGTCTTTTTGTCGATATTGAATACAGTCACATTAGCAATGAACTCATTATAAAAATCGTTTCTACAGCACATCCAAAACTTGCAAACATTCGTCCAAAATGACAGTAGGACCAATAAATTTCGGTTATTTTCGGAGTGGATTTGATTTTACTGCTGACGAGGAAGGTTGGAATTGGGAGTGGTTGATGCTTCGCTACTATTGCTGGGCCTTTGATGCTTCGGGTCCTACTACTGCGTTGAATACTCCTGTCATCAAAGAGAGCTTGAGTAATCACTTTTTCCCCGAAATGGAAATGGTACTGCCTATCCCATTAACTATATTGGCTTTCAACACTTCGACAAAGGTACAAAAAGTCACTTTTTAGACGATTTTAACGGGGTTGTGGCCCTAAATATAAAGAGGAAAACCCACTTAGGACATTGACTCAACTGTGTAATCCAGAAATGTTGACATTTTTATCAACTAGGTTCGAACGTGTGTATATATATATATATATATATATATATATATATATATATATATATATATATATCCCGCATAAGTCTGTCAATGAGTTTCGATCCAAAAGATTTTATATCAACCCGATTTTTTACCGAAGCCAATCAACATATTCCATTTTATTCATGACCTATTTTATGAATCTGATTTTTAAGCTTGTTTACTTATTAAGAGATTCCCACCTTTTGGTGATTGACTAAAAGAAATCAGGTAATGAAATGCTTTCTGTAGTCCACAGTTGGATTTGGGGTCACCCAGGTCCACTAGGGAGTTAGTGTGGCCATAGTACTGACCACACTAAAACCCTAGTACGCCGTATGTTCAAGAATCAGTTACCTCTTCAGTATCTAACCCAAATTTATTAGCATCAAATGATGTTATTAGATGAAACTTGGCCACTAATGTATTAAGCGTGATGAAAAAAAAAAAAAAAAGAGGTAGAGTGGTCAATACTATGCTTCGCCACCTGAGGTTTGTTTCATTTTTTGAATGTTTTTTAGGCCTGTTAACCCTACAGGCGATTTTGCCCTTTGCTGGTACCCGCCTTTTAAACCCTGGGTGGGCCCAGAGTCGACCACGGACCCCAACTGCGGTCCTCGAACAAAACAAGATGATAAAATCCTACTTGTGCGTCCAAAAATATATACGGATCTCGTAATACTGCTCATGATAGTTAATGAAAATCTTTTATACTAGCTGTTACCCGGTGTGCCATGCTACACCTACTTTATATTAAATAGGTGTTACCAAGTGTGGCATGCTACAAATGTTTCATATTAAATACCTGTTACCCAGCATGTCATGGTACTCCTATTTTATATTATATATTAAAATGAATGATTATATGACAATTGTTCAAATTATGAGAAAGTAAGTTTATAAGTTGAGAGCTCAGTTAAAAAAAATATTTTTCAAATTTTCACTGAATGTGGGGTGGAAAATAAATTAACCCTTATTTTAAAAAGTATACTGGAATCATGTAATTGTAGTACCACCTTAAAGAAAATCCTAACCAAACTACCTGTGTATAATTTTTTAAAGAAAATAATGTGAAGTCCATATATAAATATATATTAAACAATAGCAACAAAATGAAGCATTTAATTAAGGTTATTCTTACTTATTTATAAGTTTTAATCTAGTATAACTGAAACTATTCTTTATTTGTATTGTTTTTGTTTTTTTAAATATAATATAATTAATGATGATTAGATAGTTAGCCGTCGAGGTGATAAGTAAAGATGGAATGGTTGGGATTCGGCTAAATAAACCTCAATATGATTTTGTTTTAAAAAATCGATATTTCGGACGTTTCGGCTACAGATTGGTAGCCTTCGTCAGCTAAAATGACAAAAAAATAAATTAATACAGAAACCAAAAAAAGTTTATAATTGTGATAGGTAACAGAACTAAAAATACAATTAACTTATAAAAGAACGTATCGTCTTAAATTCTTAGAATGAAAAAGTAAATAGGTACAATAATTGATTTTAATAGTAATTAGTAACATTAATTGATTTTACAAAGAAATATGAAACTACATACCAATGACAAATATAGTAGCTAGGAGTAGGTATATATATACAAATATAGTAGCTAGGTTAGTATCTTATTTCTTTGTAAAATTAATTAATGTTACTATTAGCTACTATATTTGTCATTGGTATGTAGTTTCATATTTCTTTGTAAAATCAATTAATGTTACTAATTACTATTAAAATCAATTATTGTACCTATTTACTTTTTCATTCTACTCATTCTAAGAATTTAAGACGATATGTTCTTTTATAAGTTAATTGTATTTTTAGTTCTGTTACCCATCACAATTATAAACTTTTTTTGGTTTCTGTATTAATTTCTTTTTTTGTCATTTTAGCTGACGAAGGCTACCAATCAGTAGCCGAAACGTCCGAAATATAGATTTTTTAAAACAAAATCATATTGAGGTTTATTTAGCCGAATCCCAACCATTCCATCTTTACTTATAATATTAATATGTTATGTTCTATACCTTTTCATGTAATAATCTGTAACTAAGGTTTTTCTTTCTATGATCGAAAAAGTAATTGATGCAGGATTTATGTTAATTGAGCCAAAAGGAAAGTATTAAAAACTTTTTGTTCCAAATAAACTTTCACATTTTGTTATTGACATTTTCCGTTATATTAAAGCTTCTCTTTCAAATCTTAAGGTTTATGAGCTCTTCTTTAAGGATAGCCCTTTTGACATAGGAAATAGGGGTATCTAAGAAAAACAAATTTAAATATTTTTGTTGCAGCTATAGACAACAATGAATTAAAGCTATTTGGGAATTTCAATAAGGACTTATACTAAATAAATTAATGGGGGATTAATTTGATTTGGCGAGGGGTCGAGGTTAGCTCAGTGGTAGAGCACTGGACTAATAAACTGGAACACCTGAGATCGAATCTCGAGCAAACAATAAAGATTTTTTCTTCTAATGTCTTCGTTCTTGGGTTGAATTTGGCCTCACTGGCAGTCTCTAGGTCAACCCAGCCTTTAATAAATTTACCAATGGGTAAATAGATACCCTGGGTGCTAATGGCTTGAGGTGTCGAAGCAGCCTAGGGGAAAATCAGGCGGCTGGAGCATAGTACTGACCTGTACAGTCATGAATCAGATTCCTCTATAGTATCTGCCACTTAGGGTCCTCGTGGCCTTTTTTTTTTTTTTTTTTTTTTTTTTTTTTTTTTTTTTGATTTTGCAACAATATTGTGCTCAAATTGCAAGCGTATTTAAATAATGGAGTAGTCAGAGGATATAAATATCTCAGACAAAAGAAAGCAGATATAAAAATGTAATAAAACTACTGGGTGTAAATATGTCAATAATAAAGAGGCTTGGCATATTTAGATTAATAGAAAATTGCATGGAAAATTCAATTCACCTGGGGGGGGGGGATAAATGAAAGAATTCATTTTAATAAGAAGGAAATGGTTTAAAGACAATTCCATGACAGCAAATTAAAATGATATAAATTTAAATATTAAAAGTGAAATTAAGTTAGGCTTGCAATGGACAAAACGTTATGAAACAATAAAAATGATATAAAACTCCATGGTTGCTGCCTTCTCCTTAATGGAACATATTTTTTTAAAGGTTCTAAGATTGAGGGCTTGGAGGAATAATTTATGATAATAAAGTAAATATTTTTGGTACAAATCTAGAAGAGAATGTAATTGATTCCTTCTGGAAGTTATTCATAATGGGTATTACTACCATATTTTTTAAAATTAAATGTGCCTTTTGACCCTTTTTATAATTAAAATTGTTGAGATAAGAAATTATTTAAAAGTAGTAAAAGTGTGGGAGATTCATAAAAGCATGTCAAGTTCATATTCATTTATTACACACACACAAACAGCAAGATGTACATTACTTCATATTATAAATTGTATAACCGACAAAAATGTTCCTCCCTAAGGCAGGAAGTATGAACAATATATGAATTATAAAATATCAAATTTAACATTGTATAATTTGCACGCCTCCCTGGCATGGGTGGTGCGCGCAAATCTTGATCGAGCAAGCTCGGCATCGCCGGATATGAGTCCCGGCGTGGAGTTGATAAAAGTGGACTGTATGAAATGATATGTAACAAAGATTTACGTGAGAAAAATAGCTATATTAAATAAAACATATTTCTTTTCTGGGCTTGAAGAGCCAATGGTGTTAATATTGTTAATGATTGAGATTAATGTTGCCTGGGGATTATGATGGCCGCATGCTGTGATGTTGCCTCGATGTTCGCCGGTTCGCTGTCTTCGCTCCTCTCTCCTCCGCACTCGCACTGCTGGCCGGAGATTCGCCTCTACTCCCTCATGGCGTTGGATTGCATCTTCTTCGGTAAATGGGTGAGGAGGTTTGGCTGAAGAAGAGCTGTTGAGCGGTGTCAGTGCTCTTCAGCTGCCCAGGACGTACTGCTCTCTCAAGGCTCCGTGCGTGTAGCCTAGCGCTGCGTGCTGCAGTGCGAGCTTGCAGAACTTCCTGCTTCACCCGCTGGTCCGAGAGAGTGCGTGGGATGTAGGAGAGCATCATCTTCGATAGGCGAGTGATATAGCGAGCTCGTAGATCGAACAAACCGCCCACCTAAATCAGTGTAGCGGTGTCCGCCTGATTTAATAAATTACAATAAGAAAGGTAGCAGTAATATACAAATGTAATGAGGGCTTACAATGCCCGTTAAAAGTAAATAGCTTCACTCACCTTGCGATAAGAACGAATATATACAAGCACAATAAAGGCTCGTTGGGAGCGACATAAAATGAGAAAAAAAAGGAATAATAGCAAACCTAGCTAAGAAATAACAATTAAATGAAGTCCCCCTGGGGATGAAATAAACTAACTAAGAGTTCCCTAACTCGGGATGAAGTAAGGAACCAAAGGGGTCACTGCTCTGGTAAGGAGCGTGCCGGAAGGAGTGCGAACAACGGAGAAGTGTCCAGGTGTCAGCACGTCGAAGATCGAAGGATTAGTTTGGCGGCTCGAGGAATCCAGTAGCGCAGTCTTTGAAGCGCCAGGCATAGTGAAGGTCCTGCATGAAAGTTGCGCACATGGATGTCGTCTATCAGAATCTTTGATAAATGCGCTCGGGGCGGCAGCAAAATTGGATGCTTTTGGCTCTGGGGAGTGACGACTCTTGAGGACGGCCGCCCACCCTGACAACACCCGCCTCATCAATGATTGGGCAGAGAGCACAATAGGAGCGAGTAGTCCGAGAGGGTCGAAGATTCTCGCGACGGCTGATAACATGGCGCGCTTGGTGACGTGCTCGAAGGGGGGATTCCGGATCGTGTACAGAAATGAATCAAGGTGTGGATTCCAGCAGAGCCCCAGGATTTTCACGAAGTCGCCTTCTGGCGGCACGACGGAGACTAGATCAACTCTGTCGGAACTGCATGATGAAGGAAGAATCTTAGGACAATTTGACGCCCACTTGCTTAGTTCAAATCCTCCTGCCGCGAAAAGATCAGTTAATTGGCGAATAAGCTGAGTTGCCTCTTCCTTCGTCTCTGCTCCGCTCACAATGTCATCGACATACATGTCGCGTGGTATTCGCAAAGCGGCTATTGGGAAACGATGGCCTTCGTCTAGAACGAGCTGGCGGATCACTCGAAGAGCCTGAAAGGCGCTAGATTTCACACCGTAAGTGACGGTGGAAAGTTCCATTTCCGAAACGGATGTCGAGGGATCGCTGCGCCAAAGTATATGCTGATAGCGCCGATCTTCTGGATGAATCAGGATTTGTCGATACATTTTCACGAGATCAGCGCAAACGGCGACGGCGTGCAATCGAAAGCGGATTAGGATAGAACATAGGTCTTCTTGCAGCTTGGGTCCTGCATGAAGGAGGTCGTTAAGACTTTGGGCTGTAGAGGGACAGGACGCATCGAAAACCACACGTAGCTTGCTGCCCTGGGGACCTTCTTGCCATATGCCGTGGTGAGGGATTAGATACTGAGACTGCTGCGTTGTGGGTGACATATGCTTGAGGGCGAGATATTCTCTCATGAAGTCACCATATCTCTGGGCGAATATGCGGTCTCTGCGGAACTTGGATTCCAGTGAGTAGAACCGACGTAGAGATACTTCCCGGTTGTGGCCTATACGAGGCTGTTTATCCTTGAAAGGTAAGCGAACGACGTATCTGCCTTCTGCGGTTCTAGAATGCGTTTGGAGGAAGTGGTCCTCGCAGAGGGCATCATCTGGATGGTCCCTTTGCGCCGGGGAGGGTTCTTCTAGCTCCCAGAAAGCCCTAAGTTGTTGCTCCACGTTCATTGGAGAGTCCAGGAAAAAGGAATGAGTCTGCGAGGACTGCACGTTATGGAGGACTCCCGTCACAATAAGGCCGAATATTGATGGATGGAAGAATATGTCTCGAATTCCAGAAGGCTGAGGTGCTCCTGTGATCACGTGCGAATAGAGATCGGCCCCGATAAGTATTTCAACTGGCTGAGGGCTGCCAAATTGATAATCCGCCAACGGATACTGGGCGAGTTGCTGGACGGTGGTAGAGGGCAATTCGTGGCTAGGAATGGATGATGATCTTCTATCCACAACTAAAACATTAACTGGGAGTTCTCGTTCTCCCAAAACGTTGCGGATCGTACAAGAGGTAGTTCCCTTGAGGATGGATTTTGGGATTTGCGATTCGCCTAAGCTAAGAACCTGGCCGCTATATGACAAAACTTTGGCTCCCAGATTGCGAGCGAGCTCCTTGGTGATGAAAGAGTGCTGACTCCCAGAATCCAAGATGGCGCGGGCTTAATAATTGCCCCGAGAACCGCGAATCAGAACATAAGCGGTTCCTAAAAGGACCGTAGTGGTGGTGGCAACTGGATGAACTGGAGCAGAGCCGAATCCGATGAACGTGCTCGTAGTCGCCTCTTGCTGCGCAAGCTCCTTTGCTGGCTCGGAGCGTCGGGTATCACCGTGCAGTAAGGTGTGATGTCTTTTGCCGCAATTCCTGCAGCGAAATCTGGAAAAACAGTTGGCGACGTGATGTCCCGGTTTAAGGCAGTTGGAGCAAGAATTATGGGCTCTCACCACATTCAGCCTTTCTGTAATGGACATTTTTAGGAACTCAGGGCACTGGTGAAGACCATGATGCTGTTGGCATTGGGCGCATCGAAGCTGGCGCCTTGCTGTGCCGCTGGTTGGATTCGCTTGGGGCCTCTCTGCCTTGGGTTGTGCCAGACTTGGTGATGAAATGTGAAGGGAAACTCCTCTTCTTTTGAAGTCTCGTGGTGAGGTGGATTTTCGGCGACTGTAAGGAACTGAGGAATACGAGGAGCTTCTGAGGTCTTCTGCCATTCTTAGCGCCAACCTACGTTGCCTCACGAACGTTATTACTGAGTCTGCTGTTGGCATCTGCGCAGTACCTAGGCTAAGCTCATAACTGCGCCTTGTCTCAGGATCGAGAGCTCGGAGGGCTAAGGACGCCAATAGGAATTCCTCGGGGTTTTCAATATGTAGGGCCTTGAAAGCCTCGATAGAGTCTGCCACTTCATTTATGAATGAATCATGGCCTGTCCCAGCGTTGACACTTGAGGAGGCCTTATACTCAAGAAGCCTGTTGATGAGGAAGCTGGCGAGGATCCGCGGGTTGTTGTAGGTGGTCATGATCTTTTCCCAGGCAAGGGTGTATGTCGCGTCATCAACGACAAGGTGGGACACTAGGGTAGCAGCCTCACCCTTGAGGGCTCCTAAGAGGTAGTGGAATTTTTCTACGTTTGTTAAGGAGGCTTCCTCGTGGATTAGCGAGGTGTAGGTGTCCCTGAAGCTTGTCCATTTTAGTAGGTCACCCGAGAAGAAAGGAATAGGAATCCTGGGGAGCTGCAGACGGGTGTGGCCTCCGTTGCAGGTAGCATTTGGAAGGTCATCAGGCTGTGGTAACACCTCACAAACTCCGGCGGCTCTGCATGCTGCGTCTTTGAGCCTAAGGAGTTTGGCCTCATGGGTGATCATCTCGGTTTGAAATGAAAGAAACTGTGCATTCCATGATTCGGCGGGAAAAGGGCTCACGTCGGGTTCGCCGGATAGTTCCTCGCGCTGAAGAAATGATTCTTGATAGAGCTTCCAGAATGAGCGCGCTGTGTCAAGTGACGCCTCAAGGAGGTGGACATCATCATCCGCGGTGGCCTTCAATGTGTTGATGATGCCGGTGATGCTACGGGCTAAACTGCGTAGCCGCCGCTCTAATGTTAACGCCAATTTGTCAGACATTGTGTATTTTCAAATAAATCAAATGATAATGCATACCGGCCAGGTGGTATGCGACGAGGACGAAGAAGAAGAGAACAGTAGGCAAGACAGCGAACAATGTACAAAATTCATGCTGAGAGGGGAGCGAACAAGCAAACAGATAAATGAAAGGCAGTGGAGAGGGGTAAAATACAAATAAAGAAATACATGATGCTTAGATATAAACAAACAAGGTCCTGTCATGGGACTGGAACATGCCCTGAAATGAGTGCGATTGACTCGGGGTGCTGGAAATTGGAGTTTGCACCAATGACGCCAACAACTTGTGACATGCAACGTGCTTGCCGCGCTCTGAGGGGGGCAAGCAGGGAAAGAAAGACAAAATCGATGCACAAGAAGATAGGCATGCTAAAGAAATACAGGCATAAGGGCAAAAACATCAAGACATAAGCAAAATAGAATAAACATAAATGGCATAAATAAAGAAATATAAATAGAACAAGCCTAGATGGTAAAAGCATGAATATTAAAAGCTTGAATAGGTTAAGCATAAATATTATAAGCAAGAAATGACATTTATGAAATAAAATCCCCAATCCACCTGAAATAGAGAATGAAAAGTCCCCTGAAGAAGCCTGATAAAGGCATGAAACATGATAAGCATGGAAATATAAAGTTATCTTGAGCAATAAAACTTCAATAAATACCAAGTCAAGATGTAATAGATTTAATTGAAGCTACAAGCATTTACTAACATGGAAGAAAATCGCTAATGGAGATAATGAGCGCTTATGAATATGAAACTTAATTGAATAATCGTGAGTGAAACTTTACAATAAGTTATGTTATTTATATGAAAAAACCCACTTAAGAACTGATATAATATTATATGTTGCACCTTGCAATTTAAATCATGAAATAGAAATAGGATATAATGCAAACAGAAAACATGATGCATATAGTATAAATGGAATGCATGTAAATAAATATACGTGATAACTGCAGGCTAGAAATATGATTTTGCTGCCTTTAACATGCCAAGGTACATAGCCTGAACAAGCATACATGCAGTGATACGTCAGTAATGCATAAAATAAATAATTTATATACATGCAATTTTAGTGTTTATATGTTTTATACTAAACTGCGGAATTCGCTAAGCAAGGTGCATTAAGTGAGCAGAGATAAGCATTAAATGAGAGAGATAAGACAATGAGGATTAAGATTAAAGACTCTCTCTTGATAATTAACTAATATGGAATTAAACATATCTAGCTGAAGGCTCATTAAATATTAACAAATGTTATTTATTTACTTAAATGTTAACAATAAATTTATTTATTGAACTTTAACGTCATTTATCGACGTTAAATTTGATTTTTCTGAAATTTGATCTTTATTATTGAAATAAAATATCCACGCCGGGAGCTTCACATATGTGATTTGTATAATAATTAATTAATGTGAAAATTCGAAATAATATCCGGCCCGGTACGGACCACATGTATAATTTGCACGCCTCCCTGGCATGGGTGGTGCGCGCAAATCTTGATCGAGCAAGCTCGGCATCGCCGGATATGAGTCCCGGCGTGGAGTTGATAAAAGTGGACTGTATGAAATGATATGTAACAAAGATTTACGTGAGAAAAATAGCTATATTAAATAAAACATATTTCTTTTCTGGGCTTGAAGAGCCAATGGTGTTAATATTGTTAATGATTGAGATTAATGTTGCCTGGGGATTATGATGGCCGCATGCTGTGATGTTGCCTCGATGTTCGCCGGTTCGCTGTCTTCGCTCCTCTCTCCTCCGCACTCGCACTGCTGGCCGGAGATTCGCCTCTACTCCCTCATGGCGTTGGATTGCATCTTCTTCGGTAAATGGGTGAGGAGGTTTGGCTGAAGAAGAGCTGTTGAGCGGTGTCAGTGCTCTTCAGCTGCCCAGGACGTACTGCTCTCTCAAGGCTCCGTGCGTGTAGCCTAGCGCTGCGTGCTGCAGTGCGAGCTTGCAGAACTTCCTGCTTCACCCGCTGGTCCGAGAGAGTGCGTGGGATGTAGGAGAGCATCATCTTCGATAGGCGAGTGATATAGCGAGCTCGTAGATCGAACAAACATATTTCTGAATTTCTCAAATGTTTCTTTACACAATGAGTTTGTAAGCATGTCTCCAATATATTCATTTGACTCAAATGTTAGACAACTCCATTTTTTTCAATTGAAAAAAAAATGGAGTTGTCCAACTTTGATACCAATCTCCTCAAATATACACTTCCGAATTGATTTTACCATTTAAGAATGCAGTCTCTATGTCCAACTGGTCAACATTTTGCATTCACAACTTTCTTATTTTCAACTAAATCCCAAGTATTATTTTGTTTAAAACTATACATTTGTATTTATCCAAGGCTTTCATCTAAAAATTAATCAAGTCCGGTTCCTTTTCTTCATTAAAATTTTTCATCAGTTCCCACTAACCTAACTATTAACTAATCATCATCAACATGCATAGTGACTATGATTTTATTATTCAAAAGTACTCCCGAGCTTCACTATAACGGATTAAAATGCAAATATTCACCTTCTTACCCCATTTAAAAGTCGTTATTTGTTCTGGTTTCTTAAGAACAACTTTACTACCATATAAACGTAACTTAGAAACATCTGGTTTCTTTCCAAATATATTTTATAGGATGTTTTATTCTCAATGGTTTTAGCTAAAGTGCGATTTTTCAAATAAGTTGCTCCACAAACAATTTTTGGCCAAAACTTTTTTACAACAATAGATTCTGCCAGTAAACAATGACATATATTCATAATTGTTCTAAAAAATTGGTCAGCAGTTCCCTTTAATTTGTGAATATATGAGGGCATGGACTAATTTAGATACTCTTATTTTTTGTAAAAGCTTAAATCATACTATTTAAATATTCCTTACCATTGTCACATCTCATAATTTTAATTCTCTTATTGGTTAATTTTCCAAGCAATTAAACACTTCTATATTCTATATTAACACCATGTATGGCATAACTAAAAGATGAAAATAGACAAACAAAGGTTAAAACTGAATTGTTTTAAAACACAGTTTTAACGAAATGTTTCGAAAAAGATTTGTTAAAAACATAAACCGTTTAAATGTATTTGCAAGCTTTTTCTAAGCAAATGCATGTGATAAAACGGAGGCATAAATTAATTATTAAAGGCATAGTTTTTAATAAGCAATAAAATAGCATAGTAACAAAAATAGTAAACAAAGGGAATGGAAGTTAAACTTATAGTTCTACTTACTTGACTTACTTAAGGCTATAAGATAAATGAAAACACCAAACTTAAAAAAGTTTGATGCAGACACTTTTGCAAACTTTATGAAGTTTGATTAACGCACGTTTGAAAACTTAAAAAGTTTGCAGACACTTAAAAAAGTTTCATGAAACTTAAAAAGTTAGATGTATGAATGCTAAGGCTAAAAAAAGAAAAAATTTTCAAGCTTAAAACGTAAATGTTTTATAGCAAAAGAAAAATGGCTTCTAAGCCCAGTGTTGTCCTACAGAAATAAATTTATGTTATACGATATATTTACTTTTTATTACTTTAAGATAGACTTAAAAGGCTAAAAGGTAGACTTAAAAAATGTTCAAACTTAAAAAAGTTCAAAGTTAAAAACGTTTGATACACACGTTTGCAAACGTAATGTAATTTAAATTGTACTTTGTAATTAAACAAACAAAGGTTAAAACTGAAATGTTTTAAAACAAAGTTTTAACGAAATGTTTCAAAAAAGATTTGTTAAAAACTTAAACCGTTTAAATGTATTTGCAAGCTTAATTCTGTCGCAAAACTGAATAACACCTAGGAGCCCAGTGTTGTCTTACTTGATGTATACTTCTTAAACAGAAATATGATTTTTCTCCAAATTCTGAGAATATAAGGCTATTTTGAGAATAGGTAAAACTTTAAAAGAAGTTAAAATAAAACTTTAAAAATAAGTATAACTTAAAAAAAAAGTAAAACAAAAAGAAAGTAAAACTTAAAAAAAAAATGAGTTTTGTTGGCTTGCTAATTTCCATCTATATTGCCGTTCTTCTTTGAAGAAGTTGCAACACTGGAAGAAAATGGCTATTTCAGAGAATTTAATCCTTCATAAATGACATTTTCGAAGGCGTAACTCCCGAACTGTGAATCCTAGAAGATTTTGAGCTAGACTACGAGATTTCCCGGATCAAGACGTATCTATGTGCGAAGTTTGGTCAATATCAGTCAAGCGGTGTGGATTTGTATAAGGAACAAACAAACAGAAAAACAGACAAACAGACAGACACGTGATTTTTATATATATAGATTTTAATACTTCCTTATAATAGAATTTTTAATATCTTATTTTGGACGAAAATGTTTCAACATAATCTAACGGTTATAAGTACCCGAACCGAAAATTAGTTACGGGAAACTTACCGGATTAGTCTAGACACATTACTGGGAAGCACTAAAGTATAAATAGCCATTTGATGAAGACTTCTTAATTAGCCACTTAGCTATTATATAGCTGAGAAAACAGAAGCTCATCGATGCGGCACACCATGAATAACAGCTATCAGTTTTTATTACATTCCCCTCGCCTGAAATTGCTCTCTCTATTCCAGCTGATTTATATCTTCATCCTGCCAACATTTCACAAATCCTATTACTCCAATAACTACGTTTTGGTGTCTACCCTGAAAAAAAAAATGAAATTCCCAAAAAGTTTCACTTTTTTTCCAGCAGCTGACTTTTCTGCTTCACGCACTTTGTACATTAAGATTCGAACCTAAGCGTGTGTGTGTACCGCCATATCAAGTGTGATTCATACACAAAAACCGTGGTTACTAATACATATGCGTACCTAACTACATATATATATATATATATATATATATATATATATATATATATATATATATATATATATATATATATTATATATAACGTCGTCACTGGATGATATCATCTCCTCCTACATGCCGGCATGGTATCACCAGTTTTTTACCACAAATTTTCCACCACAAATTTTCTCCGGGAGTACAGCCGGCTTCCTCAGGTGGTACATGATGCTTATTCGTTATCTCAAAGGAAAAGGTCCACATGTATTTTGCTTTCAGATATATATGCCGGAATGTAAGAGGAGATAAATAGACTTAAATAGGAATCAAGGAATGTAGGTAATTTTATTGTTAATTTTATTTTTTATTGTTATCTTTAAATGACAACAAGCTTCGGGAGGTAAAGCCATTCATAAAACAATGGAACTCCTGCTATAGAAGCTCCCGGAGAGAAGAAGTAGTCCTTACAAGACTTAGAATAGGACATACACTACTAACTCACTCTTACTTCATGACAAAACAAGACATACCACTATGTACAGAATGCAATAAGACATTAACAGTAAAACACTTACTAACAGACTGCAGGAAGCGTGAAAACATCAACATGCCACATGATATGAACGAACTATTGACAGATGGTAGCCCACACATATCTATTATTTTAGACTTTCTAAAATACATAAATATTTACGGAGGAATATAGAAAAACGTAAATTTTGAAGTATGTTAAAATTAATTTTATAATTCAATTTTATTTGTACAAAATAATGGGAAAAGGTTTTGTTTATTAAAAATAATTTATTACTTATCTGTTTTTTATTTTATAGTTGACCTTTCTGTTTGGTATTTTTATTATTCTATTTTTTTTTCTCTCTCTTTTTGCCCCTTTTTTTTTTGTCTTGTATAGTTGATAGATTCAGTTATTTAATTTTTTATTTAAATGTTTTATTTTTGATGTGCTAGACCTTTTATTTTGTTTGCACTCTACCTGTTTATAGTGCTAATCGCCTAGTTGCTAGCTCTTAAATCATATAAATAAATAAATAAATTTTTTATTGTTATTTTTTATCCAGCGGGGAACCCTTCTATTGTTAATGTCCGTAAAGATGTCAGGGATTTGGATAGTACGTGAGTTTCATAAAGTTATCAATTTAGTGTCGGAATGTAAGGAATACTCAACTCTTTTACAACAATTTCATTATACAATTCGTTCAATTTCGTCTCGGGAAATTAACCAATGTGTCAGCTTCGTAACTTTACTTGACTCGCTACTTCACCACAAAGCAAAATGGAAATGACACATATTGCGATATATTCAGGGAGTACTGTTGCGTGGATGCATTTTCTGAAACTGTTTGTGGGCCTGCTGTAAGCCCACAAACAGTTTCAGAAAATGCACCTACGCAACAGTACTCCCTGAATATATCGCAATATTCATTTACTATATTTGTAATTGCTTTTCTATAGTTGTATAGTTTTTGTTGTTTGACTCGTTCGGTCGTCCTATTGTTATTTCATCGAAATATTTTATACTTATACGCCACTTTTTGAACAACTCAACAAACAATATTTCAGCTATGCGTACATAAATCAATAAATTCACGAGACTTTTTTATAGATTTTTTTTTTTTTAGATAGTATACCTAAACCCTAATATTATTCTGTATGTTACAACGTATGTTGTCCTGTTTTCCACGAGTAACGTTAGGCCTGTCACTAAAGACAATACTGGCTTTCCCATGTAAAAAATTGTAAAAAAAGTTGTCCCAGATTCGAAAACCTTTTTTAATATAATTTTGTGGATGAAACTGTTTATATAAAATATTATGTATACTAATTTCTAGTTCATCGTCTATTTCGTGAGTTCTGCAAAGTTTATAAGTTGAGAAAGGTATACAGCTGAAATATGTCGTAGATTTGAATTCTGAATGTGCATAATGAATTCCACGAGTAAGGGAGTTTTCCCTTTTTGTCCGACTTTCAAATAATTCGAAATAGTTTTGCCCTATAGAATTTAGGTTTAGGAACTTGCTTCTCTGAACGAATTGTATGGAAGTTGTAAACCTATATTTCAGGTCATATAAGGCTCCTCCAATTGCAGAATGTGGCTAGATCTTTAGTATGGTATCAGGTATTTTATATGAGAAAGTTCAAGCAGAAAAATATATTTTCTCCGATTACCCTGTAGAATCTTCGTATAATTTTATTGTGGCAGAAGATCAAAACATACTATTCTTCTACAAGTTTCAGGACCACATTGCACCCTTTTAGGAACATTTAAACTAAGAAATTACTGGGCCGTTTAAAGACTAATAAGATTAATAATGGCTACTGTATATGAGTCTAATCTTCAATTTTCCACAGGAATTCTTAGTTATTTTATTTTATGGGAATTATTGTGTGATAAACTGAAGAATAAAATAAAAATTAAACATAAAACCATGATTAATCAGTCTAGGTACGTGACCCTGTCTGTAGTAGGTATTCTTTTTAGCGCGGTCCTCCTTGAACCCCGCTTATAAGGTTGATCTCATGACGCAATCCAGAAGTGCCGACTAGAAAATTTTGCGTTTCAGAACACCTAGAGACCGAAAATGATGGTGGTTCAAATTTGTTTATATATATATATTTGTCTGTTCGCTCTCTAGGTAGAAGACGAAAGGTACGATTTTGATGAAATTTGGTACAAAAATCCGTCGTTCAATTTGCAAGGTCAAGTTCGTTAACCAGCAAAATCCGTCCACTGGAAGATGGCGTTTGGGGCGAAATTCGCGCAAAAAAATAATAACGCTTACGTTTTTGAGTTCATAAGCTTGTAAGCACTCGTTTTATAGGCTTCTTGGGCTAGGAAAACGAATGAAACCATTTTCAATGCGATAGCTTTAACCGTTTTCGAAAAAATTGGAAAAATAGTTTTGGAATACCATTTTTGGTTTGGGTACTTAGAATCATGGGATTCAGTTGAAACATTTTCTGCATGTTCTACTTTCATTAAAACTAATATGTTGAAATTTGTGTTACGTTTGGAGTTAAGGAATGGTTAGAATAAAATATTTTATTAACAGACATAAAAAGTTTTGGTAACTTTGTATACTTTCCTTAATATCTCGAGAAAAGTTGAGAATCTTGGTAAACGGAAGAATAATAAGTGCTTAAAACTTTAAAGTAATTGATTTCGCTTATTCGAACTGTTCTTTTTGTCTGTTTTTATTCCTTGTTATTTTTTAACTGCTTATAGTTGGATAATGTATTTGATAATAAATCAGGTTAAGAAAAATAAGAAAAACAATTTAATCTTAGAGATATGGATTTCCAAGATATAGCTTTTCAAATGCCTAGCGGGGTCCTTCCTAGGGCGGGGACCCATCCAGGTAAGATCGTAAATAAGACCTTTCTTGAAAGTAAAGATGGAACTGTCAACTTTGGTCCTCCTCTGCCTCCCGGCACTTTCATTGCTGACGAAGGCTACCAATGAGTAGCCAAAACGTCCTAAATATAGATTTGTTTAACAAAAATCGTATTGAGGTTTCTTTAGCCGAATCCCAACCATTCCATCTTTACTTATCACCTCGACGGCTAACTATCTAATCTTCATGCTTTCTAGAAATGTGGACCCAAAATAATTACAGCTTCTATTTTAATCATTTTAAATGAGTCTAGAGATAAGAACGGAACCGCGCTAAGATGATGCAGTTCCTGCGAGTCGGGCTTTTTCTTACTATAAGGTGCTCTATTTTATTCTTTCCGTGCTTCTGAACAGGCATAATGTGGACGTGATACATGTATAGCTTAGTACATAATTTTATATTGAATAAGAGTGTGTTGTAAATGTGTTTTACAATTATACTAATTATTATCAATTATTATTGTTTTATTATTATTGTTCCTTTACAATTTAATTACTTTGATAGGATATCACCAGCCCCATTTTTTTGTGTATAAATTATAGAATAATGAAAGGATTACGACTGACGAAACTATTGGGACACCAGTTACCATTTATGTAAATGAAGTTAACACAACCCTTCTAAGCTTGTGCCCCACAAAATATGCCTTTATTAGGAAGTTTTCATTTCTGCAGAGTCCAAATAAACCTAATTCAATATAGGGCTGTTTATAGAGTATTATAAATAATCCTATTAAAGACAACATTTAGTTTAATAATTTAATGAGGCATGAAATTAGCTGATAAAATAATAAAGAAAAGCTTTGTCACGCGCTGTCGTTGGCTCCCTTTTTCCATTCATTTTTAATGAACTGTAGGCTGGTAATCGGTACAAAGCAGCTTACACTATGTCTCTCGTAAATCATGGGCGTATATAGAAAATAATTTCGGGAGTAGCTGGGAAAATTTGGGGGGGGGGTGCTGAGACAATTTAGAACTTGGAATAGTTTTAACCAACTAAAACGCTATTACAGCCAAAATAAAATATTTGTTATGAACTAAGTGATCTTATTTAATTTATTTTTAAGGGTTTATGAAACATTTTTACCGATCAACTCAAAATTTCGGGAGGGGGCTGCAGCCTCCTTAGCCCCCCCCCCTTATATACGCCCATGTCGTAAATCATACATCAGCCTGATCTCCGTACAGACTTTGATGTCTTCCATTCCTCCTCATGTGAGTTATAACTCATCCTCCTTATTAAGTTTGATATAGATTTTTGTAAAATATTTTCTGAGCTCTTTTTTTGTATACAAACCTGCAATAAATCATGCAATCAGGAGAACCGCGATACAACTTTGCGTTAATTGGCTTTCAAGTATTCATTTTAAAGGTAATCAGACGTATTGAATCGTTCAAGGTAATATACTTAACCATTTTTGGAAAAATGTATTTTTTAATACGGGTGCTGGAAAACGCCCTTCTTTGTTACCCGTTTCCAAACGTTCCACTCCAAGTTTTCTTACCATCCTAATCCTGAAGGTCAATCCTTATCTTCCCAATCCCATACAGACAATCCCCCCAGGCGGCTTAAGAGATCATTAAAATATTTATTGTGACACCTGTGGAAGTGCCAACAATGATTGGCTTCTTCCAAATTTTGTATTTTTTTTTACTTTTGCCAGTTTTGGCAACTTGTACATAAAATATCTGCATCAACATACTTGATCATTGTACTGTTAACCTGTACAGATTTCAAATAAATAAAAAAAATGAATGTTTGTTATTTTTGGCGAAGAACAAATATTGCCCAAAAAATATTTTATTAATACTCACGAAATGATTATTGACCATAAGGCATCCTGGAGAGTTACTCTACTCCGGCCACCTGATTTTCCTCTTTTCAGATACCCAGGCTGGGAAGTCCAGGGATGGTCCTGGACCCCGACCCTCGAATTTTGTAACTAGAAGATAAAATATTTTAGTGCGCGCCCGAGTTTCTCCAGCGCATGATTCTTGTGCTCAACCACTGACTATCAATCCTCTACATGTTTAGATTTTTACATTTACAATATATTTATGAGATCTTATACTTTTTGACTCCTTGAAGCTGAGTGATATTAGAGAGAGAGAGAGAGAGAGAGATGTGGGGTGGGTATTATCCTTTCTGCAGGATCGAAATTACTGTAAAAGAAAAAGGATTTATTAAATACAAGCTACAACAAAAGCAAAAATTTTATGGAGTACAAATGAACGTATCTTGATACATTTATAAATATTTTTTTATTTATTGATTAATTATTAAGTTTATGTATCTATGCCATACAACTTTAATAACCCAAGCATGTCATTATAATATACTTAGTATGTATCCGAGCTTTGGTGGTGCTTACATGAAGCCTACTACATAAAGAATAACGATACAACATTCAGGATTCAGGGATAACAATGGACAGTCCCTTCCTGGAGTCCACTTCTTGAGACATTGATGGAGGATTGTCCTGGTCTGAGCCACTTCCCTCTAGGGCGGTGCATAACAAATGGGAGGCCGAGTTACAAATCACTTGTTCGGCGAATGCTTTGTTACACACGTCCTTTCCAGAGTTCTTCCTGACAAATGGACGGGTTTTGGTGGAATTACACGCCGCCAAGTTGACGTTTCCATGACGAGAAAGGCATTTGTCATTTCACGACAAGGGATCCCATATTTTGTTAATGAGCAATCAGTAGTAAAGTTTTGCCAATTTGTTTTTTTTTTTTAGCTTGTTTCCTCCTTCCGTCTACAGTGAGGAAATGCAATCCGGAAATGCCGACTGGACTTTTTTACTTTTCAGAGCCCAAAGCTGGTACAAAAATACACTGATTTAATAACATTTAGGAGAAAAATACTGCATGTGATTTGAAAGGAATGGTTCGTTAACCAGGACAATCCTACCACTGGAATATAGTTATCGGACGAATGTCGCTTACGTTTTTTGAGTCACTAGACTTTGGGGTACGCGTTTTATAAATAATTGGGCTTGAAAAATCTAATGAAACAATTTCCAAGGCCATACCTAAGACCCTTGCCGAAGAAAATGAAAAAAAAAAAAAAAAAAAAAAAAACGTTTCTTGGAATTTTTCGATACATTGTTATGTATCTCGAAACGGGTCGGGAAATCGTAGAAAAATCTATTCGAAAGCTTATTAAAGATTCTAGAAATACGATTATTGATCGATGCATATGTGAAACAGTTTCCTGCTGAGGAGCCTAAGATCTGCATTCTTTTGAATTTTCATTTAACATTTTTTCACGCGTTTCCATTTTTCACGAAAATTGCATATTTGTATTCTGATCTTTGAAAATGATTTTTTTTTTTTTTCAGGAGCAATCATACACAAAAACGTCCTATTAATGCTCTAAAGTGCTAACAATTATTTCTAAAATGATATATAATTACTAAGCTTTATATATATATATATATATATATATATATATATATATATATATATACATATTCATGAGAAACATAAAATAAAAATATTTTTCAATTTATTTTAATGTTAAATAAAATAATTATAAATGTAATATAATTACAACTGAAAACATGTTTTTTATTTTTTTCAGGTATGTTAATTGACTTCTATTGGATACTAATGGTAAGTATATGATTCTAATGGTTTTAAATCAACAAATCTGAACGTTTTCTTCCAAACGTTTTCTTGTTGCTGCTTCCCTGAATCCCCAGTTAACTCCCCTCAGCTGCTGTTTAGGGTGTTTAGTAGTAAATTCTCACAGGTTAAGGGCACATAGTCATCCATAAATGATGAACCGGTGGATATTCCTGGGCTTTGGTGGATTATCTGCAGACAATGGTAGTCATAGATTGAAAGCTGCCGTGGTCTGGGGATCGGTTAGGGGACACGGTTAGCATTTATTTTTTTAAGACATGTTCAGCCAAATTATCCCAAGGATTACCTAAAGATCTTGGTAATCTTGCCAAATGGCAATACTTTAGCGTCATTCTAGTAGATTTTTTTTCTTCTTTATATAGGTGCTTATACTGCTGGGGTCATTAACACCGTTAAAAATAATAGGAAGATATAATAGGTTTTAGGTGTTTTGTTCTATTCACAAATATCAGTCACGTTATGTCTCTGTTCCGTGCAGTCACAAAAAAAATTATGTTTTCATGACAGTTCGACGACTGAAGTGAGATTCTATTTACAAACATCATTCACTGAACCGTCGATGGCCAGTCTCAGGCAAAATATGTTTTAAAGAAATATGATAGGGTTCCGAACCGTCAGTAACACTTTAGTTACCGACTCGTCAAAACATTATGTCTTTCTATCGATATTTTTACTTTTTGACATACGATGTTGTGGGTAACGGTTCTGAATCGGGCCGGTGTCTGAACGGTGACGTTGGACTGGTCTCGTTTTAAGGCAAACGACCTCAAGTTTATAATTGTCAGATTTTATTGTCTCGCCCATACTTTGTTAACTTTCTTAATGTATTAATGTTTTTTGTGCATTGTGTGAATGTTTTTCTCTTTTTTCTTGATTAAATTTCTCTTAAATTATGTATATATTACAATCCCGCAGTTTGTTTCATGAATATACTACATTTACAATGATCTTTGTTGTATTTATATTTTTATTTTATTTTGTTTTTAGATTTTTTTTTCAAAATTTTACTAATTTTTTCTTTAAAAACGTATTTTTTCTTTATATACTTTGATAGAAACCTATGCTGGTAACGCAATGCCGATATTTGCAAGGATTATAAATTTTTCTAATTCCTTTCTTTAGTGGTGGCACTAAGCTTAAATGTACTTTACAAACAAGGTGTCATCACATCTTGGACATTTTGGTGGGTCTCTTTTTAACATCAGGAATCCATGTGGCAGTTTTGTGAGTCCAATTATCATTCGGGTTATGACTACCTCCTCTCTCCTGCTAGCTCTAGCTGAAGAATCCCAATATTTTATTGAGGGTTATGACTACCTGCTCTCTCCTGCTAGCTCTCGATGAAGAATCCCAATATTTTATTGAGGGTTATGACTACCTCCTCTCTCCTGCTAGCTCTCGATGAAGAATCCCAATATTTTATTGAGGGTTTTGTCGCTCGTTTTCTCTTATTACGTTCTTTATAACGAGTTAGAACTGTGACGTTATTGGTGTGTGTGTACAGGCCTGAAGAACGGTACTAACGCATTTTAAAGCCAGTAGTCATTTCAAGATAATTTTTACCTGAACACTTCTTGAATACGGAGTACATTGTAGTCGTTGTCTATTTTAAGTAGTTTTTCCTGAGATGTTGAGAAATCTGTGAAAGAAGTTGGCATCTAGGCTTGGTTTTTTATGAGACCGATGTGCGTCTCAGGTCTTCAGATACCTTTCTGGTGTTGTGTTATTCAGCATTGACGAGCGATGAAGTAGAGATACAAAACGCTTAGCTAAAAGCTTCTCAAAACGCTATAAGGACTTTCTCATCGAAATTCTTGATGTTTTTCCACTTTTTAATAAAGATTTTACCAAAAATGTCTTTTTCAAGTACATTAGGTAAGATAGTGCGACATTAAATATCCATTTGAGTGTTGTTGAATGAAGAAAGAGATTGTACCGAGTAAGAACCAAGCAAGTATTTGATAATGGGCTGAAAGTGAACCTCCACTTAGTGTTCGGCGAGCACTTACCCAAGCCCGCAGGCTCTAAGCACGCCTTTACCTGTGCTTCTCGGAAAATAATTCTAATTTAACCTTAAAGTTGTTGGAGAACATGCTTTTCGAGAATGGCATTAACAAGAATTATAATACCATATTTCCGTGTTATTTCTTCTCAAGTTTTCGAAAAACATCATTATCATACATTCATTTTATCTTTTCTAAGTATTCGTTAAGATGTTATTCCAAAAGATCCCTCGCGCAGCTTGTAAATAAAGCTGAAAAATACAGCAACCAACCAGCATAAAATATTTTGACTACTTTGGGTACTGAATATTCTAGAACTGCAATTTACCCTGGGGGGGGGGGGTTTACTTTTGCTTGCCTGTATTATGTCCTGGTATGGAATTGTCTCGGACTTCCCGACTAAGAAGTCTTTCTATAGACGTTTTATGGTTTCACGTTTAGAACTCAATGACAAACAAACAAAAAGGGAGTGGTAACATTCACCAAATGTCTCATTTTGCGTTTTTTTATATTTCTGTATAAAGCTGTTCACTCTCAAGCTGAGCCAAAAAGATTCGTTTTTAGTTTAAATTTGTACAAAAATACGACGATCTTCAAGGTCAAGTTCGTTAACCAGCAGAATTCACCCACCGGATTATTTTATCGGCGAAATTTGAGCGAAAACAATTACGTCTGTTATTTATTTATTTGTTGGTGTTCCGCTTTATGGAGATGTACTCCTTACATTTTATATTTGTTATTACAGGACATTATGTTACCTTATTGCCTATATATTTCTAATATGTATGTATTATTACATTACATATTATTACCTTACTATTTATATATTTACATTATATGCAGGGTGGCCCAGATAAGCGGGCCACAAGAGAAATAACTACTAAACGGTATGAGATAACAACATTTTTTATATGGGCAAAGTTGTAGTTCTCGTCGAGATCTATAGAATGGTGCCCTCGGACATGAGAAACTAACACTTCTTAGGGCCCAAATAGGCCTTTGAAGGGAAGGGTTTCCTCTTTAACCATATTTGGCATTATATTTTTAAAATGTAGGTACTAACAAAACAAGAAGGAACCGTGCAAACGGAGTTTCGATGCGTCAAGTAGTTCTCTGTAAAAATAAATTTTCATCTGTTTGTATTCCTATGTCTCTGAAATCTGAAATTCCAAAAAAAGGCGCTTGAATTTATTGAAATAGTATTTTTGTTAAGTTAGGGGCAATTAAGCATAGTATAATATTAGATTACATGATGTTAAATTATTTTGAGTACATTTAAATTATGTTTAAATATATATAAATATTTTTGCATTTGTATCCTAGGAAAATTAGTATGAATCAGAAGTTACATGAATTAACAGCAGTCAGTGGAAACATCGGCAGCGCTTACGTTTCTGCATTATTAGGTTACAGGTTTGATAACGTATGAAAATCGGTCCATCTGAGGAGACACAAACAAATTACTAATAAGGCCCAAAGGATCACTAGTAAATGTAACAAATGTCAAAATCTTTCTCTGCGCCTTAAACCTGCAAGGTTAATGCATTTGCAACATGCTTTTCTTACTAGGCATCTGTAAGTGTGTTACTTGAAGTATATAAGTGTAAGAGCGTTACATTTTTTATTATTTACATGACATCTGTAATTGTAATATTGTGAGCTGTAAAGAACTCTATTTATTGTAATGCATACTGCATGAGGTGATAAGGATTGAGGAAAACAGAGCATCAATATTTCTGAAGAACAGATCCAACCTAAGAAGAAATAAGTGTCTCTTGGGATGTGACATGGAATCCCCGAACAAACCCTATACAGAAGGAGGGGTGGTTCTGCCTTTATCCAATATGTGTATATATTACAGTACCCTTAAGCATGCAATACTCATTACTCCAAATTTACTGGTAAATTTTCTTGTTTCCCTCCGCAACGTGAGATGACTCCTGAGTTTATTGGCTTTCTTCTGGGAAATAATGGTATCTATCACACATTGTATGTTTGCTCTTTTCTGTCAACATAAAAAAATTATTTTATACTCAGTGTATTTTATATTTATATAAAGTTGATAAAAACTGATAATTCCATTATTATTTTTATTTATTTCAATTTTTTTTAAAAAATGACAATATTAATGAATATATTTTTTTTAATATATTATGAATCTATAACAAGTCTTCTTCTTTGTGGTAAATGTATCGTTTTATAAATATTCCCAGTGGGATTAGTGCCTATTCCTTGGAATAACAAAATATATCATTCCTATCAGACGTACACTAGAGAGGAGTTTTTGTTATATTTTTAAAATAATCTAATTTATTATTTAAATTTTAATGCCTATTTATAATTGACACAGAAATTTAGGACGGGTTGTCTCTATAGGTTGCCATCCTTTTCTAGCCAGGATAGGGCTGATGCCTTATCTTTTTCGTCGTGCACTCCGGGCCCGTGGACACCGGGCCTCATATCTAATAATAATAATCTATATGAAATCATATCTAAGATCCACTGTCTAGTGCTTTGAGTATTACTCAGTTTTAGGGCTTAGATCACCAACATCCGTGATGGCAAAAGCTTCCTAGTAATTAAAAATTAAAACGTATTAGTATAAAATATTTAAATTCTACAGGTCCGTTCTAAAATATTTCAATATTACCATTCTTGAATAAGGAATGATCCCGCTCATTGGAGATACTTCTTATATAATCGATTATTTTAGCATTCAAATCGAAATCGTCTCACAATTAATTATTTTTTAATGCTAAGCCCTTAAAAGGTTTTGCCGTTCCATTAATTATCTCCAATCCTTGTCGAATCCTTGGAAATTGATGACTATCTAAAAGAGATTTGTGATTCTCAAGAGATCCTAATTGTTACGCGCTTTATCCTCTTTAGATTCACATTTAGCTTTAAATCCAATTTCTCAATCCCTTTCCGTCCCTTATCGAACTCAGTAATAACCCTACATTTAGAGAAATATTCTGGACAATAGAAATAGAATACAACTGAAGGAAATTTCAATACATTTGTATGTGTACTTTATACAGTGGTTATTTAGTTACCTTGCGGTGCATAGGATAGTGTATACCGAGGCTTAAATTTCAAGTTGTTACGAGTATAATTTCTATTATCGAGGATCTTTACAAAATTAAGTCATTGACGGTGTTTACACACACACATATACAGGCTGTGGTTCAATGAATGTATAATATGAGCACTCTGGTCATACATTCCTTGAGATAGGAATAAGTCAATCTTGTGTGGCCTATAATGGCCGAGCAAGGACTACCTCTGTTGTATTATTTTCTAATATATTCGAGCTCCTCCAGGGCACAGGGTAAGCCTTAATTTCCATTAATTTGTTTTGTACAATTCAGATATCCAGGCCGATTTAATTTGACCTTTAATATAAGATATATAGGTGCCTCATTCTTCGACATCAGATAGGGATGAGTCAGCGTTGTGTGGCCGATCCTGAGCCGAGCATAGACCACCATTGCTCTCCTATTTTTCACGGTCTTCCAGAACACAGGGTAAGCCTTAATATAAGATATATAGGTGCCTCATTCCTCGACATCAGATAGGGATGAGTCAGCGTTGTGTGGCCGATCCTGAGCCGTGCATAGACCACCATTGCTCTCCTATTTTTCGCGGTCCTCCAGAACACAGGGTAAGCCTTAATATAAGATATATAGGTGCCTCATTTCTCGACATCAGATAGGGATGAGTCAGCGTTGTGTGGCCGATCCTGAGCCGTGCATAGACCACCATTGCTCTCCTATTTTTCACGGTCCTCCAGAACACAGGGTAAGCCTTAATATCTCTCAATTTTTTTACTATTACTGCAAAATTAAGAGACCTAGGCTAATTTAATTATCCTTTTTAAATAAATAAATTTAATTGAAATTTAAATGTTAAAATTTAAACAAATAAATAATTATCCTTTTTATAATATGAAAAGTATAAATTATGGTGTACTTTATATTATAAAGTACACCATAATTTATATTTTCTCGGATTATACTGCTATAAGCATTCTTCGGGTGTCATAATACCACCTTGTGAAATCGAAATCAAAGTCATTTTCTTGAATTTATAAATAACAAATCAATCAATATTTTTCAATTCTTTATATCTAACGTTATATATGGGATGTTAAAGTATCCAAAAAAAAAAAAAAAAAATGTCTCAATTCTTCAAGAAACAAAATGGTGGCCCAATGTCTGACGAAATGAAAACCTCTTTTTTCACGGGCGATAGTGTGCAGGCAGCAATTATTAATTTAGAACGAACAACTTAAATTATTCCGAAAGAAGATGTTTAAATCTAGTAAAGAACGTAGGATTATTAAGAAATATTAATTTTTTTTCTAAAGTGGTGAACAATCATTTATTTTTCGTCGAAAATCGGTCATAAAGTGGCTATAATTCAATAAATCGAAAAAATCCTATTTACAGTACTAACAAATTACATTAGGAAGCTGCAGTTAAAATTTGAAGTCGAACGGTCAAAAATTGAAGACGCCAGAGTATTGCCAGGTTTGAAAAACATAGTTTTGATAAAACGACTTTAAATTTTAATGTTCTGAAATGTTCATTTTTTTCCTGACTAATTTTTTTTCATACTTTCTATTAATAAATATAGAAAAAATGGACCAAAAAAACTTAACAATTAAAAAGGGGCCAATCGAAATTCGCCCAAAAAATTATCTTCAAATCAGCATCACGCCTTCACTAGGAAAATCGACTTTCTTGGTCATTTAAAAAATATTTCTTCACATAAACACTCTTGGATATAATTTTTGATTATTTAAGGAAGAATTTTAGCCCATAAAAAAAAGGTACAAGGTAATATTACCCCTTAAAGCATACGAAAAGGTATATTCTATCTAAGTAAATTGTTCATTTGTCAAAATGTTTAAGAAATTATACAGTGAAAACATTTTTTGTATTGTAAAATAAACCGGTATTGCGTTTTCATTGTTAATATTGGCTTAAAAATTCGGTAGTAATTCCAAATCCCCTAAAAAGGGCAAATTTCAAAACAGCCCTACATTGATTTATTTTCTCTTATTTTATATTCCGGCGGGGATGTAGTGGCTGGGAGACACCCCTAGCTTTTTGTAGCCTAAACCAATTCCACAATCTGCATAATTGCTACGCCCTACATACAGCAGGACTGCCGCCATGTTGTTTAGATCCAAGGGAACCTATTATCGGTCCCGTTTCCTCCTCTACATACAGCAGGACTGCCGCCATGTTGTTTAGATCCAAGGGAACCTATTATCGGTCTCGTTTCCTCCTCTACATACAGCAGGACTGCCGCCATGTTGTTTAGATCCAAGGGAACCTATTATCGGTCTCGTTTCCTCCTCTACATACAGCAGGACTGCCGCCATGTTGTTTAGATCCAAGGGAACCTATTATCGGTCTCGTTTCCTCCTCTACATACAGCAGGACTGCCGCCATGTTGTTTAGATCCAAGGGAACCTATTATCGGTCTCGTTTCCTCCTCTACATACAGCAGGACTGCCGCCATGTTGTTTAGATCCAAGGGAACCTATTATCGGTCTCGTTTCCTCCTCTACATACAGCAGGACTGCCGCCATGTTGTTTAGATCCAAGGGAACCTATTATCGGTCTCGTTTCCTCCTCTACATACAGCAGGACTGCCGCCATGTTGTTTAGATCCAAGGGAACCTATTATCGGTCTCGTTTCCTCCTCTACATACAGCAGGACTGCCGCCATGTTGTTTAGATCCAAGGGAACCTATTATCGGTCTCGTTTCCTCCTCTACATACAGCAGGACTGCCGCCATGTTGTTTAGATCCGAGGGAACCTATTATCGGTCTCGTTTCCTCCTCTACATACAGCAGGACTGCCGCCATGTTGTTTAGATCCAAGGGAACCTATTATCGGTCTCGTTTCCTCCTCTACATACAGCAGGACTGCCGCCATGTTGTTTAGATCCAAGGGAACCTATTATCGGTCCCGTTTCCTCCTCTACATACAGCAGGACTGCCGCCATGTTGTTTAGATCCGAGGGAACCTATTATCGGTCCCGTTTCCTCCTCTACATACAGCAGGACTGCCGCCATGTTGTTTAGATCCAAGGGAACCTATTATCGGTCCCGTTTCCTCCTCTACATACAGCAGGACTGCCGCCATGTTGTTTAGATCCAAGGGAACCTATTATCGGTCCCGTTTCCTCCTCTACATACAGCAGGACTGCCGCCATGTTGTTTAGATCCAAGGGAACCTATTATCGGTCCCGTTTCCTCCTCTACATACAGCAGGACTGCCGCCATGTTGTTTAGATCCAAGGGAACCTATTATCGGTCCCGTTTCCTCCTCTACATACAGCAGGACTGCCGCCATGTTGTTTAGATCCAAGGGAACCTATTATCGGTCCCGTTTCCTCCTCTACATACAGCAGGACTGCCGCCATGTTGTTTAGATCCAAGGGAACCTATTATCGGTCCCGTTTCCTCCTCTACATACAGCAGGACTGCCGCCATGTTGTTTAGATCCAAGGGAACCTATTATCGGTCCCGTTTCCTCCTCTACATACAGCAGGACTGCCGCCATGTTGTTTAGATCCAAGGGAACCTATTATCGGTCCCGTTTCCTCCTCTACATACAGCAGGACTGCCGCCATGTTGTTTAGATCCGAGGGAACCTATTATCGGTCCCGTTTCCTCCTCTACATACAGCAGGACTGCCGCCATGTTGTTTAGATCCAAGGGAACCTATTATCGGTCCCGTTTCCTCCTCTACATACAGCAGGACTGCCGCCATGTTGTTTAGATCCAAGGGAACCTATTATCGGTCCCGTTTCCTCCTCTACATACAGCAGGACTGCCGCCATGTTGTTTAGATCCAAGGGAACCTATTATCGGTCTCGTTTCCTCCTCTACATACAGCAGGACTGCCGCCATGTTGTTTAGATCCAAGGGAACCTATTATCGGTCCCGTTTCCTCCTCTACATACAGCAGGACTGCCGCCATGTTGTTTAGATCCAAGGGAACCTATTATCGGTCTCGTTTCCTCCTCTACATACAGCAGGACTGCCGCCATGTTGTTTAGATCCAAGGGAACCTATTATCGGTCCCGTTTCCTCCTCTACATACAGCAGGACTGCCGCCATGTTGTTTAGATCCAAGGGAACCTATTATCGGTCCCGTTTCCTCCTCTACATACAGCAGGACTGCCGCCATGTTGTTTAGATCCAAGGGAACCTATTATCGGTCCCGTTTCCTCCTCTACATACAGCAGGACTGCCGCCATGTTGTTTAGATCCAAGGGAACCTATTATCGGTCTCGTTTCCTCCTCTACATACAGCAGGACTGCCGCCATGTTGTTTAGATCCAAGGGAACCTATTATCGGTCTCGTTTCCTCCTCTACATACAGCAGGACTGCCGCCATGTTGTTTAGATCCAAGGGAACCTATTATCGGTCTCGTTTCCTCCTCTACATACAGCAGGACTGCCGCCATGTTGTTTAGATCCAAGGGAACCTATTATCGGTCCCGTTTCCTCCTCTACATACAGCAGGACTGCCGCCATGTTGTTTAGATCCAAGGGAACCTATTATCGGTCCCGTTTCCTCCTCTACATACAGCAGGACTGCCGCCATGTTGTTTAGATCCAAGGGAACCTATTATCGGTCTCGTTTCCTCCTCTACATACAGCAGGACTGCCGCCATGTTGTTTAGATCCAAGGGAACCTATTATCGGTCTCGTTTCCTCCTCTACATACAGCAGGACTGCCGCCATGTTGTTTAGATCCAAGGGAACCTATTATCGGTCCCGTTTCCTCCTCTACATACAGCAGGACTGCCGCCATGTTGTTTAGATCCGAGGGAACCTATTATCGGTCTCGTTTCCTCCTCTACATACAGCAGGACTGCCGCCATGTTGTTTAGATCCAAGGGAACCTATTATCGGTCCCGTTTCCTCCTCTACATACAGCAGGACTGCCGCCATGTTGTTTAGATCCAAGGGAACCTATTATCGGTCTCGTTTCCTCCTCTACATACAGCAGGACTGCCGCCATGTTGTTTAGATCCAAGGGAACCTATTATCGGTCTCGTTTCCTCCTCTACATACAGCAGGACTGCCGCCATGTTGTTTAGATCCAAGGGAACCTATTATCGGTCCCGTTTCCTCCTCTACATACAGCAGGACTGCCGCCATGTTGTTTAGATCCAAGGGAACCTATTATCGGTCTCGTTTCCTCCTCTACATACAGCAGGACTGCCGCCATGTTGTTTAGATCCAAGGGAACCTATTATCGGTCTCGTTTCCTCCTCTACATACAGCAGGACTGCCGCCATGTTGTTTAGATCCAAGGGAACCTATTATCGGTCTCGTTTCCTCCTCTACATACAGCAGGACTGCCGCCATGTTGTTTAGATCCAAGGGAACCTATTATCGGTCCCGTTTCCTCCTCTACATACAGCAGGACTGCCGCCATGTTGTTTAGATCCAAGGGAACCTATTATCGGTCTCGTTTCCTCCTCTACATACAGCAGGACTGCCGCCATGTTGTTTAGATCCAAGGGAACCTATTATCGGTCCCGTTTCCTCCTCTACATACAGCAGGACTGCCGCCATGTTGTTTAGATCCAAGGGAACCTATTATCGGTCCCGTTTCCTCCTCTACATACAGCAGGACTGCCGCCATGTTGTTTAGATCCAAGGGAACCTATTATCGGTCCCGTTTCCTCCTCTACATACAGCAGGACTGCCGCCATGTTGTTTAGATCCAAGGGAACCTATTATCGGTCCCGTTTCCTCCTCTACATACAGCAGGACTGCCGCCATGTTGTTTAGATCCGAGGGAACCTATTATCGGTCCCGTTTCTCCTCTCTACATACAGCAGGACTGCCGCCATGTTGTTTAGATCCAAGGGAACCTATTATCGGTCCCGTTTCCTCCTCTACATAAGCAGGACTGCCGCCATGTTGTTTAGATCCAAGGGAACCTATTATCGGTCCCGTTTCCTCCTCTACATACAGCAGGACTGCCGCCATGTTGTTTAGATCCGAGGGAACCTATTATCGGTCCCGTTTCCTCCTCTACATACAGCAGGACTGCCGCCATGTTGTTTAGATCCAAGGGAACCTATTATCGGTCTCGTTTCCTCCTCTACATACAGCAGGACTGCCGCCATGTTGTTTAGATCCAAGGGAACCTATTATCGGTCTCGTTTCCTCCTCTACATACAGCAGGACTGCCGCCATGTTGTTTAGATCCAAGGGAACCTATTATCGGTCCCGTTTCCTCCTCTACATACAGCAGGACTGCCGCCATGTTGTTTAGATCCAAGGGAACCTATTATCGGTCCCGTTTCCTCCTCTACATACAGCAGGACTGCCGCCATGTTGTTTAGATCCAAGGGAACCTATTATCGGTCTCGTTTCCTCCTCTACATACAGCAGGACTGCCGCCATGTTGTTTAGATCCAAGGGAACCTATTATCGGTCCCGTTTCCTCCTCTACATACAGCAGGACTGCCGCCATGTTGTTTAGATCCAAGGGAACCTATTATCGGTCCCGTTTCCTCCTCTACATACAGCAGGACTGCCGCCATGTTGTTTAGATCCAAGGGAACCTATTATCGGTCCCGTTTCCTCCTCTACATACAGCAGGACTGCCGCCATGTTGTTTAGATCCAAGGGAACCTATTATCGGTCTCGTTTCCTCCTCTACATACAGCAGGACTGCCGCCATGTTGTTTAGATCCAAGGGAACCTATTATCGGTCCCGTTTCCTCCTCTACATACAGCAGGACTGCCGCCATGTTGTTTAGATCCAAGGGAACCTATTATCGGTCCCGTTTCCTCCTCTACATACAGCAGGACTGCCGCCATGTTGTTTAGATCCAAGGGAACCTATTATCGGTCCCGTTTCCTCCTCTACATACAGCAGGACTGCCGCCATGTTGTTTAGATCCAAGGGAACCTATTATCGGTCCCGTTTCCTCCTCTACATACAGCAGGACTGCCGCCATGTTGTTTAGATCCAAGGGAACCTATTATCGGTCTCGTTTCCTCCTCTACATACAGCAGGACTGCCGCCATGTTGTTTAGATCCAAGGGAACCTATTATCGGTCTCGTTTCCTCCTCTACATACAGCAGGACTGCCGCCATGTTGTTTAGATCCAAGGGAACCTATTATCGGTCCCGTTTCCTCCTCTACATACAGCAGGACTGCCGCCATGTTGTTTAGATCCGAGGGAACCTATTATCGGTCTCGTTTCCTCCTCTACATACAGCAGGACTGCCGCCATGTTGTTTAGATCCAAGGGAACCTATTATCGGTCCCGTTTCCTCCTCTACATACAGCAGGACTGCCGCCATGTTGTTTAGATCCAAGGGAACCTATTATCGGTCTCGTTTCCTCCTCTACATACAGCAGGACTGCCGCCATGTTGTTTAGATCCAAGGGAACCTATTATCGGTCTCGTTTCCTCCTCTACATACAGCAGGACTGCCGCCATGTTGTTTAGATCCAAGGGAACCTATTATCGGTCCCGTTTCCTCCTCTACATACAGCAGGACTGCCGCCATGTTGTTTAGATCCAAGGGAACCTATTATCGGTCTCGTTTCCTCCTCTACATACAGCAGGACTGCCGCCATGTTGTTTAGATCCAAGGGAACCTATTATCGGTCTCGTTTCCTCCTCTACATACAGCAGGACTGCCGCCATGTTGTTTAGATCCAAGGGAACCTATTATCGGTCTCGTTTCCTCCTCTACATACAGCAGGACTGCCGCCATGTTGTTTAGATCCAAGGGAACCTATTATCGGTCCCGTTTCCTCCTCTACATACAGCAGGACTGCCGCCATGTTGTTTAGATCCAAGGGAACCTATTATCGGTCTCGTTTCCTCCTCTACATACAGCAGGACTGCCGCCATGTTGTTTAGATCCAAGGGAACCTATTATCGGTCCCGTTTCCTCCTCTACATACAGCAGGACTGCCGCCATGTTGTTTAGATCCAAGGGAACCTATTATCGGTCCCGTTTCCTCCTCTACATACAGCAGGACTGCCGCCATGTTGTTTAGATCCAAGGGAACCTATTATCGGTCCCGTTTCCTCCTCTACATACAGCAGGACTGCCGCCATGTTGTTTAGATCCAAGGGAACCTATTATCGGTCCCGTTTCCTCCTCTACATACAGCAGGACTGCCGCCATGTTGTTTAGATCCAAGGGAACCTATTATCGGTCTCGTTTCCTCCTCTACATACAGCAGGACTGCCGCCATGTTGTTTAGATCCAAGGGAACCTATTATCGGTCTCGTTTCCTCCTCTACATACAGCAGGACTGCCGCCATGTTGTTTAGATCCAAGGGAACCTATTATCGGTCTCGTTTCCTCCTCTACATACAGCAGGACTGCCGCCATGTTGTTTAGATCCAAGGGAACCTATTATCGGTCTCGTTTCCTCCTCTACATACAGCAGGACTGCCGCCATGTTGTTTAGATCCAAGGGAACCTATTATCGGTCTCGTTTCCTCCTCTACATACAGCAGGACTGCCGCCATGTTGTTTAGATCCAAGGGAACCTATTATCGGTCCCGTTTCCTCCTCTACATACAGCAGGACTGCCGCCATGTTGTTTAGATCCAAGGGAACCTATTATCGGTCTCGTTTCCTCCTCTACATACAGCAGGACTGCCGCCATGTTGTTTAGATCCAAGGGAACCTATTATCGGTCCCGTTTCCTCCTCTACATACAGCAGGACTGCCGCCATGTTGTTTAGATCCAAGGGAACCTATTATCGGTCCCGTTTCCTCCTCTACATACAGCAGGACTGCCGCCATGTTGTTTAGATCCAAGGGAACCTATTATCGGTCTCGTTTCCTCCTCTACATACAGCAGGACTGCCGCCATGTTGTTTAGATCCAAGGGAACCTATTATCGGTCTCGTTTCCTCCTCTACATACAGCAGGACTGCCGCCATGTTGTTTAGATCCAAGGGAACCTATTATCGGTCCCGTTTCCTCCTCTACATACAGCAGGACTGCCGCCATGTTGTTTAGATCCAAGGGAACCTATTATCGGTCTCGTTTCCTCCTCTACATACAGCAGGACTGCCGCCATGTTGTTTAGATCCAAGGGAACCTATTATCGGTCTCGTTTCCTCCTCTACATACAGCAGGACTGCCGCCATGTTGTTTAGATCCAAGGGAACCTATTATCGGTCTCGTTTCCTCCTCTACATACAGCAGGACTGCCGCCATGTTGTTTAGATCCAAGGGAACCTATTATCGGTCTCGTTTCCTCCTCTACATACAGCAGGACTGCCGCCATGTTGTTTAGATCCAAGGGAACCTATTATCGGTCCCGTTTCCTCCTCTACATACAGCAGGACTGCCGCCATGTTGTTTAGATCCAAGGGAACCTATTATCGGTCTCGTTTCCTCCTCTACATACAGCAGGACTGCCGCCATGTTGTTTAGATCCAAGGGAACCTATTATCGGTCTCGTTTCCTCCTCTACATACAGCAGGACTGCCGCCATGTTGTTTAGATCCAAGGGAACCTATTATCGGTCTCGTTTCCTCCTCTACATACAGCAGGACTGCCGCCATGTTGTTTAGATCCAAGGGAACCTATTATCGGTCCCGTTTCCTCCTCTACATACAGCAGGACTGCCGCCATGTTGTTTAGATCCGAGGGAACCTATTATCGGTCCCGTTTCCTCCTCTACATACAGCAGGACTGCCGCCATGTTGTTTAGATCCAAGGGAACCTATTATCGGTCCCGTTTCCTCCTCTACATACAGCAGGACTGCCGCCATGTTGTTTAGATCCAAGGGAACCTATTATCGGTCCCGTTTCCTCCTCTACATACAGCAGGACTGCCGCCATGTTGTTTAGATCCAAGGGAACCTATTATCGGTCTCGTTTCCTCCTCTACATACAGCAGGACTGCCGCCATGTTGTTTAGATCCGAGGGAACCTATTATCGGTCCCGTTTCCTCCTCTACATACAGCAGGACTGCCGCCATGTTGTTTAGATCCGAGGGAACCTATTATCGGTCCCGTTTCCTCCTCTACATACAGCAGGACTGCCGCCATGTTGTTTAGATCCAAGGGAACCTATTATCGGTCCCGTTTCCTCCTCTACATACAGCAGGACTGCCGCCATGTTGTTTAGATCCAAGGGAACCTATTATCGGTCCCGTTTCCTCCTCTACATACAGCAGGACTGCCGCCATGTTGTTTAGATCCAAGGGAACCTATTATCGGTCCCGTTTCCTCCTCTACATACAGCAGGACTGCCGCCATGTTGTTTAGATCCAAGGGAACCTATTATCGGTCCCGTTTCCTCCTCTACATACAGCAGGACTGCCGCCATGTTGTTTAGATCCGAGGGAACCTATTATCGGTCTCGTTTCCTCCTCTACATACAGCAGGACTGCCGCCATGTTGTTTAGATCCAAGGGAACCTATTATCGGTCTCGTTTCCTCCTCTACAAACAGCAGGACTGCCGCCATGTTGTTTAGATCCAAGGGAACCTATTATCGGTCCCGTTTCCTCCTCTACATACAGCAGGACTGCCGCCATGTTGTTTAGATCCAAGGGAACCTATTATCGGTCTCGTTTCCTCCTCTACATACAGCAGGACTGCCGCCATGTTGTTTAGATCCGAGGGAACCTATTATCGGTCCCGTTTCCTCCTCTACATACAGCAGGACTGCCGCCATGTTGTTTAGATCCGAGGGAACCTATTATCGGTCTCGTTTCCTCCTCTACATACAGCAGGACTGCCGCCATGTTGTTTAGATCCGAGGGAACCTATTATCGGTCTCGTTTCCTCCTCTACATACAGCAGGACTGCCGCCATGTTGTTTAGATCCGAGGGAACCTATTATCGGTCCCGTTTCCTCCTCTACATACAGCAGGACTGCCGCCATGTTGTTTAGATCCAAGGGAACCTATTATCGGTCCCGTTTCCTCCTCTACATACAGCAGGACTGCCGCCATGTTGTTTAGATCCGAGGGAACCTATTATCGGTCCCGTTTCCTCCTCTACATACAGCAGGACTGCCGCCATGTTGTTTAGATCCAAGGGAACCTATTATCGGTCCCGTTTCCTCCTCTACATACAGCAGGACTGCCGCCATGTTGTTTAGATCCGAGGGAACCTATTATCGGTCCCGTTTCCTCCTCTACATACAGCAGGACTGCCGCCATGTTGTTTAGATCCAAGGGAACCTATTATCGGTCCCGTTTCCTCCTCTACATACAGCAGGACTGCCGCCATGTTGTTTAGATCCGAGGGAACCTATTATCGGTCCCGTTTCCTCCTCTACATACAGCAGGACTGCCGCCATGTTGTTTAGATCCAAGGGAACCTATTATCGGTCTCGTTTCCTCCTCTACATACAGCAGGACTGCCGCCATGTTGTTTAGATCCAAGGGAACCTATTATCGGTCCCGTTTCCTCCTCTACATACAGCAGGACTGCCGCCATGTTGTTTAGATCCAAGGGAACCTATTATCGGTCTCGTTTCCTCCTCTACATACAGCAGGACTGCCGCCATGTTGTTTAGATCCAAGGGAACCTATTATCGGTCCCGTTTCCTCCTCTACATACAGCAGGACTGCCGCCATGTTGTTTAGATCCAAGGGAACCTATTATCGGTCCCGTTTCCTCCTCTACATACAGCAGGACTGCCGCCATGTTGTTTAGATCCAAGGGAACCTATTATCGGTCTCGTTTCCTCCTCTACATACAGCAGGACTGCCGCCATGTTGTTTAGATCCAAGGGAACCTATTATCGGTCCCGTTTCCTCCTCTACATACAGCAGGACTGCCGCCATGTTGTTTAGATCCAAGGGAACCTATTATCGGTCCCGTTTCCTCCTCTACATACAGCAGGACTGCCGCCATGTTGTTTAGATCCGAGGGAACCTATTATCGGTCCCGTTTCCTCCTCTACATACAGCAGGACTGCCGCCATGTTGTTTAGATCCAAGGGAACCTATTATCGGTCCCGTTTCCTCCTCTACATACAGCAGGACTGCCGCCATGTTGTTTAGATCCAAGGGAACCTATTATCGGTCCCGTTTCCTCCTCTACATACAGCAGGACTGCCGCCATGTTGTTTAGATCCAAGGGAACCTATTATCGGTCCCGTTTCCTCCTCTACATACAGCAGGACTGCCGCCATGTTGTTTAGATCCAAGGGAACCTATTATCGGTCCCGTTTCCTCCTCTACATACAGCAGGACTGCCGCCATGTTGTTTAGATCCAAGGGAACCTATTATCGGTCTCGTTTCCTCCTCTACATACAGCAGGACTGCCGCCATGTTGTTTAGATCCAAGGGAACCTATTATCGGTCTCGTTTCCTCCTCTACATACAGCATGACTGCCGCCATGTTGTTTAGATCCAAGGGAACCTATTATCGGTCTCGTTTCCTCCTCTACATACAGCAGGACTGCCGCCATGTTGTTTAGATCCAAGGGAACCTATTATCGGTCCCGTTTCCTCCTCTACATACAGCAGGACTGCCGCCATGTTGTTTAGATCCGAGGGAACCTATTATCGGTCCCGTTTCCTCCTCTACATACAGCAGGACTGCCGCCATGTTGTTTAGATCCAAGGGAACCTATTATCGGTCCCGTTTCCTCCTCTACATACAGCAGGACTGCCGCCATGTTGTTTAGATCCAAGGGAACCTATTATCGGTCCCGTTTCCTCCTCTACATACAGCAGGACTGCCGCCATGTTGTTTAGATCCAAGGGAACCTATTATCGGTCTCGTTTCCTCCTCTACATACAGCAGGACTGCCGCCATGTTGTTTAGATCCGAGGGAACCTATTATCGGTCCCGTTTCCTCCTCTACATACAGCAGGACTGCCGCCATGTTGTTTAGATCCGAGGGAACCTATTATCGGTCCCGTTTCCTCCTCTACATACAGCAGGACTGCCGCCATGTTGTTTAGATCCAAGGGAACCTATTATCGGTCCCGTTTCCTCCTCTACATACAGCAGGACTGCCGCCATGTTGTTTAGATCCAAGGGAACCTATTATCGGTCCCGTTTCCTCCTCTACATACAGCAGGACTGCCGCCATGTTGTTTAGATCCAAGGGAACCTATTATCGGTCCCGTTTCCTCCTCTACATACAGCAGGACTGCCGCCATGTTGTTTAGATCCAAGGGAACCTATTATCGGTCCCGTTTCCTCCTCTACATACAGCAGGACTGCCGCCATGTTGTTTAGATCCAAGGGAACCTATTATCGGTCTCGTTTCCTCCTCTACATACAGCAGGACTGCCGCCATGTTGTTTAGATCCAAGGGAACCTATTATCGGTCTCGTTTCCTCCTCTACAAACAGCAGGACTGCCGCCATGTTGTTTAGATCCAAGGGAACCTATTATCGGTCCCGTTTCCTCCTCTACATACAGCAGGACTGCCGCCATGTTGTTTAGATCCAAGGGAACCTATTATCGGTCTCGTTTCCTCCTCTACATACAGCAGGACTGCCGCCATGTTGTTTAGATCCGAGGGAACCTATTATCGGTCCCGTTTCCTCCTCTACATACAGCAGGACTGCCGCCATGTTGTTTAGATCCGAGGGAACCTATTATCGGTCTCGTTTCCTCCTCTACATACAGCAGGACTGCCGCCATGTTGTTTAGATCCGAGGGAACCTATTATCGGTCTCGTTTCCTCCTCTACATACAGCAGGACTGCCGCCATGTTGTTTAGATCCGAGGGAACCTATTATCGGTCCCGTTTCCTCCTCTACATACAGCAGGACTGCCGCCATGTTGTTTAGATCCAAGGGAACCTATTATCGGTCCCGTTTCCTCCTCTACATACAGCAGGACTGCCGCCATGTTGTTTAGATCCGAGGGAACCTATTATCGGTCCCGTTTCCTCCTCTACATACAGCAGGACTGCCGCCATGTTGTTTAGATCCAAGGGAACCTATTATCGGTCCCGTTTCCTCCTCTACATACAGCAGGACTGCCGCCATGTTGTTTAGATCCGAGGGAACCTATTATCGGTCCCGTTTCCTCCTCTACATACAGCAGGACTGCCGCCATGTTGTTTAGATCCAAGGGAACCTATTATCGGTCCCGTTTCCTCCTCTACATACAGCAGGACTGCCGCCATGTTGTTTAGATCCGAGGGAACCTATTATCGGTCCCGTTTCCTCCTCTACATACAGCAGGACTGCCGCCATGTTGTTTAGATCCAAGGGAACCTATTATCGGTCTCGTTTCCTCCTCTACATACAGCAGGACTGCCGCCATGTTGTTTAGATCCAAGGGAACCTATTATCGGTCCCGTTTCCTCCTCTACATACAGCAGGACTGCCGCCATGTTGTTTAGATCCAAGGGAACCTATTATCGGTCCCGTTTCCTCCTCTACATACAGCAGGACTGCCGCCATGTTGTTTAGATCCAAGGGAACCTATTATCGGTCCCGTTTCCTCCTCTACATACAGCAGGACTGCCGCCATGTTGTTTAGATCCAAGGGAACCTATTATCGGTCTCGTTTCCTCCTCTACATACAGCAGGACTGCCGCCATGTTGTTTAGATCCAAGGGAACCTATTATCGGTCCCGTTTCCTCCTCTACATACAGCAGGACTGCCGCCATGTTGTTTAGATCCAAGGGAACCTATTATCGGTCCCGTTTCCTCCTCTACATACAGCAGGACTGCCGCCATGTTGTTTAGATCCAAGGGAACCTATTATCGGTCCCGTTTCCTCCTCTACATACAGCAGGACTGCCGCCATGTTGTTTAGATCCGAGGGAACCTATTATCGGTCCCGTTTCCTCCTCTACATACAGCAGGACTGCCGCCATGTTGTTTAGATCCAAGGGAACCTATTATCGGTCCCGTTTCCTCCTCTACATACAGCAGGACTGCCGCCATGTTGTTTAGATCCAAGGGAACCTATTATCGGTCCCGTTTCCTCCTCTACATACAGCAGGACTGCCGCCATGTTGTTTAGATCCAAGGGAACCTATTATCGGTCCCGTTTCCTCCTCTACATACAGCAGGACTGCCGCCATGTTGTTTAGATCCAAGGGAACCTATTATCGGTCCCGTTTCCTCCTCTACATACAGCAGGACTGCCGCCATGTTGTTTAGATCCGAGGGAACCTATTATCGGTCTCGTTTCCTCCTCTACATACAGCAGGACTGCCGCCATGTTGTTTAGATCCAAGGGAACCTATTATCGGTCCCGTTTCCTCCTCTACATACAGCAGGACTGCCGCCATGTTGTTTAGATCCAAGGGAACCTATTATCGGTCCCGTTTCCTCCTCTACATACAGCAGGACTGCCGCCATGTTGTTTAGATCCGAGGGAACCTATTATCGGTCCCGTTTCCTCCTCTACATACAGCAGGACTGCCGCCATGTTGTTTAGATCCAAGGGAACCTATTATCGGTCCCGTTTCCTCCTCTACATACAGCAGGACTGCCGCCATGTTGTTTAGATCCAAGGGAACCTATTATCGGTCCCGTTTCCTCCTCTACATACAGCAGGACTGCCGCCATGTTGTTTAGATCCAAGGGAACCTATTATCGGTCTCGTTTCCTCCTCTACATACAGCAGGACTGCCGCCATGTTGTTTAGATCCAAGGGAACCTATTATCGGTCCCGTTTCCTCCTCTACATACAGCAGGACTGCCGCCATGTTGTTTAGATCCAAGGGAACCTATTATCGGTCCCGTTTCCTCCTCTACATACAGCAGGACTGCCGCCATGTTGTTTAGATCCAAGGGAACCTATTATCGGTCTCGTTTCCTCCTCTACATACAGCAGGACTGCCGCCATGTTGTTTAGATCCAAGGGAACCTATTATCGGTCTCGTTTCCTCCTCTACATACAGCAGGACTGCCGCCATGTTGTTTAGATCCAAGGGAACCTATTATCGGTCTCGTTTCCTCCTCTACATACAGCAGGACTGCCGCCATGTTGTTTAGATCCAAGGGAACCTATTATCGGTCTCGTTTCCTCCTCTACATACAGCAGGACTGCCGCCATGTTGTTTAGATCCAAGGGAACCTATTATCGGTCCCGTTTCCTCCTCTACATACAGCAGGACTGCCGCCATGTTGTTTAGATCCAAGGGAACCTATTATCGGTCCCGTTTCCTCCTCTACATACAGCAGGACTGCCGCCATGTTGTTTAGATCCAAGGGAACCTATTATCGGTCTCGTTTCCTCCTCTACATACAGCAGGACTGCCGCCATGTTGTTTAGATCCAAGGGAACCTATTATCGGTCCCGTTTCCTCCTCTACATACAGCAGGACTGCCGCCATGTTGTTTAGATCCAAGGGAACCTATTATCGGTCCCGTTTCCTCCTCTACATACAGCAGGACTGCCGCCATGTTGTTTAGATCCAAGGGAACCTATTATCGGTCCCGTTTCCTCCTCTACATACAGCAGGACTGCCGCCATGTTGTTTAGATCCAAGGGAACCTATTATCGGTCTCGTTTCCTCCTCTACATACAGCAGGACTGCCGCCATGTTGTTTAGATCCAAGGGAACCTATTATCGGTCCCGTTTCCTCCTCTACATACAGCAGGACTGCCGCCATGTTGTTTAGATCCAAGGGAACCTATTATCGGTCCCGTTTCCTCCTCTACATACAGCAGGACTGCCGCCATGTTGTTTAGATCCAAGGGAACCTATTATCGGTCCCGTTTCCTCCTCTACATACAGCAGGACTGCCGCCATGTTGTTTAGATCCAAGGGAACCTATTATCGGTCCCGTTTCCTCCTCTACATACAGCAGGACTGCCGCCATGTTGTTTAGATCCAAGGGAACCTATTATCGGTCTCGTTTCCTCCTCTACATACAGCAGGACTGCCGCCATGTTGTTTAGATCCAAGGGAACCTATTATCGGTCTCGTTGCCTCCTCTACATACAGCAGGACTGCCGCCATGTTGTTTAGATCCAAGGGAACCTATTATCGGTCCCGTTTCCTCCTCTACATACAGCAGGACTGCCGCCATGTTGTTTAGATCCGAGGGAACCTATTATCGGTCTCGTTTCCTCCTCTACATACAGCAGGACTGCCGCCATGTTGTTTAGATCCAAGGGAACCTATTATCGGTCCCGTTTCCTCCTCTACATACAGCAGGACTGCCGCCATGTTGTTTAGATCCAAGGGAACCTATTATCGGTCTCGTTTCCTCCTCTACATACAGCAGGACTGCCGCCATGTTGTTTAGATCCAAGGGAACCTATTATCGGTCTCGTTTCCTCCTCTACATACAGCAGGACTGCCGCCATGTTGTTTAGATCCAAGGGAACCTATTATCGGTCCCGTTTCCTCCTCTACATACAGCAGGACTGCCGCCATGTTGTTTAGATCCAAGGGAACCTATTATCGGTCTCGTTTCCTCCTCTACATACAGCAGGACTGCCGCCATGTTGTTTAGATCCAAGGGAACCTATTATCGGTCTCGTTTCCTCCTCTACATACAGCAGGACTGCCGCCATGTTGTTTAGATCCAAGGGAACCTATTATCGGTCTCGTTTCCTCCTCTACATACAGCAGGACTGCCGCCATGTTGTTTAGATCCAAGGGAACCTATTATCGGTCCCGTTTCCTCCTCTACATACAGCAGGACTGCCGCCATGTTGTTTAGATCCAAGGGAACCTATTATCGGTCTCGTTTCCTCCTCTACATACAGCAGGACTGCCGCCATGTTGTTTAGATCCAAGGGAACCTATTATCGGTCCCGTTTCCTCCTCTACATACAGCAGGACTGCCGCCATGTTGTTTAGATCCAAGGGAACCTATTATCGGTCCCGTTTCCTCCTCTACATACAGCAGGACTGCCGCCATGTTGTTTAGATCCAAGGGAACCTATTATCGGTCCCGTTTCCTCCTCTACATACAGCAGGACTGCCGCCATGTTGTTTAGATCCAAGGGAACCTATTATCGGTCCCGTTTCCTCCTCTACATACAGCAGGACTGCCGCCATGTTGTTTAGATCCGAGGGAACCTATTATCGGTCCCGTTTCCTCCTCTACATACAGCAGGACTGCCGCCATGTTGTTTAGATCCAAGGGAACCTATTATCGGTCCCGTTTCCTCCTCTACATACAGCAGGACTGCCGCCATGTTGTTTAGATCCAAGGGAACCTATTATCGGTCCCGTTTCCTCCTCTACATACAGCAGGACTGCCGCCATGTTGTTTAGATCCGAGGGAACCTATTATCGGTCCCGTTTCCTCCTCTACATACAGCAGGACTGCCGCCATGTTGTTTAGATCCAAGGGAACCTATTATCGGTCTCGTTTCCTCCTCTACATACAGCAGGACTGCCGCCATGTTGTTTAGATCCAAGGGAACCTATTATCGGTCTCGTTTCCTCCTCTACATACAGCAGGACTGCCGCCATGTTGTTTAGATCCAAGGGAACCTATTATCGGTCCCGTTTCCTCCTCTACATACAGCAGGACTGCCGCCATGTTGTTTAGATCCGAGGGAACCTATTATCGGTCTCGTTTCCTCCTCTACATAAGAACTAATTACTTTAGTATCGTCCTCTTCTAATTTGTCGAATTAGGCTCCGCCGTGTTGTACCTCTATCAACACGCCGCTGGTTTAAATTTACCGAATTCGGAATCCAATTTCTAATTTACCTCAGCATAAATGCATGCAGATATTGTAATTTTGCTTCAACTGTAGAACTATTTACTATATTTTAGCGCGTGTTCCTCCACCTATTAATAGACTGGATACTCGCTGACCCGGTGGCGCAAAAATTTCAAGTTTCAGAACCGTTCTGTCTGTTCACTCCCAAGATGCCCGAAAAATGATCCTATTTTAATGAAATTTGGTACAAAAATACATTGAATGAAGTCATGTAACTTAACTAGGAGAATCCTTACGCCAGAACCCTCGGTGAAATTCACGCGAAAAAAATCGAAGAGGTTTTGCGCTTATAGTCTTTCACAAACACTGTCTCAAGACTATTTCTATAAAAAAGAAGAAAAGTCCAAAAAAGTCCGATTCGCAGGAACTGCGTCATCTTAGCGCGGTTCCGTTCTTATCTCTAGTGTTTATGAAGGCATAGAATAGAAAAAGTTATTACTTTGTTTAGATCAATAGCGAAACAGCTATCCAAATGAAATCTCAAACAAACCAGTCTTGAAAGGTCTTTGTTGATTTACAATCATACCTGTATGGGTCAGCTCTCCCATAAGTCGGGCAGAAAGGCCTCCGCTCAGAGGCATTTGGAAAGCCTTGGGATCTCTCTCTTTAAACGCTACATTTCTAACAATAAATTGATCTTCTTATTTTACTTAATCTGTTTTATTGTCAAATACATTATCTGACTATAAGCAATTTAAAAATAACAAGGAATAAAACAGACAAAAAGAAAAGTTCGAATAAGCGAAATCAATTACTTAAAAGTTTTAAGCACTTATTTCTCCGATTGACATCGCTTATTCAAAACTTTCTTTAAAACCATTCTTGTAGACCATTTAGTAAGCTTTCGAATGGTAACCTTTCGCTTCCCAAGATTTTCAACCGTTTTCGAGATATTAAGAAATTATACGAAGTTCCCAAAACTTTTTATTATTTCTGACAACAGAAAATTGGTCTCATTTTACCTATCCTGTTTTACACACACATACATTTTCCTTACAAATACAACATAAGAAATTACAACAATAAAAAGCAATAAAAAACCAAGGGAAAGAGACAAAAAGAACGACAAAAACCCGTTCATAAGAACAAAACAGACATATTTGAAGTTTTAAGCACTTATTTCTCCGATTGTCATAACCTAATCAAAAATAGTTTTAGAATCATTTTTGTAGAGAATTTAGTAAGCTTTCAAATAGTTTCAATCCACTTACCACGATTTCCCAACCGTGTTCGAGATATTAATGAAAGTATACGAAGTTTCCAAAACTTTTCATGTCTGTTCATAAAATATTTTATTCTAACCCTTCCTTAACTCCAAACGTAACATAACTTTCAACATACTAGTTTTAATGAAAGTAGAACATGCAGATAATGTTTCAACTGAATCCCGTTATTCTAAGTACCCAAACCAAAAACGGTATTCAAAAACTATTTTTCCAATTTTCTCAACAACGGTTAAAGCTATCGCCTTGAAAATGGTTTCATTCGTTTTCCTAGCCCAAGAAGCCTATAAAACGAGTACTTACAAGCTTATGAACTCAAAAACGTAAGCGTTACGATTTTTTCTGCGCGAATTTCGCCCCAAACGCCATCTTCCAGTGGGCAGATTTTGCTGGTTAACGAACTTGACCTTTCAAATTGGACGACAGATTTTTGTACCAAATTTCATCAAAATCGGACCATTCGTCTTCTATTTAGAGAGCGAACAGACAAATATATATATATATATATATATATATATATATATATATATATAAATATATACATATATATATATATACAAATTTGAACCACCGTTATTTTCGGTTTCTAGGGGTTCTGAAACGCAAAATTTTCTAGTCGGCACTTCCGGATCGTTTCATTGTATCAACCTTATAAGCGGGGTTCCTCCCTATGGGGGAGGGAGGAACCGCGCTAAAAACTAAACCTTTCATGGAATTTAATTGAATATCTTGGAACAGGTTGAGAAATCTTGGTAAACGTATCTTTGATTTATTTATTTAAATTTTAACGTCCATTATTATTAACTAAGAATTTTTGGATGGGTTATCTATAGGTTACCACCCTTTTCTAGCCAGGATAGGGTTGACGCCTTTTCTTTTTTTCTAAAGAAAAGCCACCACCCCTCAGTGGGAATCAAACCCACGGCCTTTGGCACGGAGTGTTAAGTGCTTACGCCTTAACGCTCACGGCCACTGGGCCTCCATATCTTTGATTTAATTATTGATAATTTAAAATGAATGGACAAAATACCATAACTAACTACAAAAAAAAAAAAAAAAAGACAATGCCAAAATTGGCGAGCTAAAATGTATTTAAAAAAATATTTACATAGACGCACTCACACTGTCATCTAAACATGAAACAAGTTATTGAATGCATAACAACAAACACACTTTACTGTACAGTGGCTTTACAGCGGAGAATCTTACAGAAGACACATCACAAGGCGTAAACCATGTTTGCTTGGATATTATTAGCAAACTAACCATCTAAGTTTAAGAAAATTTGCTCAAATAGAAACTCAATCTAAAAATAAACTATTTAAATTTAAAACTAATAATTAATGTAGAAGAAACAAATAATTCTGTTCAAGCCAAAAAAAGAAAAAAAAAATACAATGCGAGGTTTAACTCACGAATGAATATTCAAAAAATATCTTGAACTCTTTATCGATCCTACCTGTGGAAAAAGATGGTCAGATTACACAGATTGACAAAAATGACCCTCGTTAAAATTTCGTTCTCTGTCGCTCTTCTTCTTTTTCACCCAGTTTTTACGCTTATATATTATGAAATAATGACCTCTTCCATACAATACTGTTTTCTTCATAAAAGGACAAATTATTTAATAACCCCGTCTTACACAAGTATTTTACTTCTAGTCTGGGGATTTTACTTCTAGATTGGGGAATCTTTTCAAAGGAATCATATCTTAATTTTGACTGTACACATACTCATTTCAGATACCATAAAATCAACAAAAAAGATCATAACATTTTAATGATTATAAAACCAGAGTTAATTAATTAATATGTTGTAGCACCCAAGATTCTCAACCCTTTCTGGCCCAATTTATGATCATCTTAAAGTATATCACAGAGAGGATCTTCAATGTCCATTTGGTTTCGAAAGTCATAGGAGGCTTGGAATTCTTTGAATATATGTTTAATAGAAAGATCTTCACCAAAAGCCCTATCTATTCCTATAGATAAGTGAAAGGTGAATCAGCTTGAAACAAAACATACAAAAGCGCAAACTTTTTGTATTTATTGTAATACCTGTCTTCCTCGGGAATGTGCTCAGCATAAGTACCTTTCATGAGGCAACGCTCCTTTGAATACACATTCTCTCATTATATATTCATCTAAATTAATCCTTTACAAAAATTTTAAAAAATTATAAAAAATTAATTGTACTTAAAATTTTTATATAATTCTTAGCGTCAATTAGGTGAGATTTAAACAGATACAACTGTAATTATTATAGTGAGAAAATGGAATTATTAAATTCCAATTTGCTAGAGCATAAACTTTTGAGGATTGTAAATACATTAATTATTTATAATGATCATAATATTTAGTAAGGTAGGGATACAGTAATATGCTTAGACTTTTATTATCACCATAGAGTACTCACCTATAAGCGAAAATTCTATCTTAGAATCATATACTTCTGAAAAAAAACTCTTAGATTATAAAATTCTGTAATTGGAAAATGAAATAGAACGATTTAATAAACTATCTTTGCAAATGTATATATATATATATATATATATATATATATATATATATATATATATATATTTCTTTTTATTGGAAATATATTTTTATACATTACAAATATTATAGTCTTCTGATATTGAACGTGTCACAAACTTCTTTGCCGACGTTTCGCTAGTCATACTGCCAGCTTCCTCAGGGCTTAGTCTGAGAATGAGGATGTTCTTCTAGTTCTTCTGTATAAATACCTATCTTTGTATTCATCCGCGGGCGAAATCTGCTCTTCCATGTCCCTGATTGGTTGGTCCCGTTCTTGCTTGATTCTGGTTGGTGGGTTCCATCTGGATCATTGATTAGCTGAATTTATAAATTCATTGACACTATCTGTAACAAGTTTCACTCTCTTAGTATCAATGAGTAAATTCACAATATCAACAATTTTTCCAATCAACAATGTTTTACTTTCAGTTTTAGTTTTTGTAATTTTTTGTATCTTGAAGCGGAATTTAATAAACATTTTTATAATACTGATACATTTAAGGTAATATTGATATGTATTTTATTGTTAAAAAAAAACATTATAAAAATAATATTAGAAATTTTTAGTACAAATGTATGATTAATATAAATAACGTATGCATATAACAAATATTTTAATGATGTAAATTATATATTAAGTTAACTTTAGAACTATATAACATTTATATTGTCATTTGATGTGAAATTGTTGAAACATTATAGTATTTACCAGACTCAAATGGAAAGAAACAACGTGTCTAATATTGAAATTATTTGTACAAGATGTATCTTACACAAATAAATATCTATCTATCTATCTATCATTGATTGGCTGAATTTCGTTTTTTCTTTTTTCTCTAGGTTTAATCACCGGATACCATAATTTGCTGAGCTTGTACCCATCTTCTTTGTTGAAATTTTCCGGGCATCTTACTATTTCTATGGCTTCCCTTATGATCCGTTCCTGGTAATTTTCTAATTTCGCCAGAATGCTTACTTGGTCGAATTGGATACCATGATAAGTGTTGTAAAAATGTTCTGCTACCGCCGATTTTTCAATCTTGCCATTTTTAACTGTCTTTATATTTTTGTATTTGATTCTACGGGTTTATAAACAACTTCAAATGAGCTTCTGATATTTGATTATTAGTTTTATATTCATTCATAGACTCAAACTTTAATTTCCTTAAAAGTATTTCTATCTAGAAAAATAATTTCTCGGCCCTTTATAAAAAGTGGTAATATTTACTTTCATCTAAAAATAATAATAAAAAGAACGCTGATGTATCCTTTTTCGACCTGTTATATTAAACGCACAATTTTTTTCCGCATAAGCAAATTAATTAATTTCTCTTAAATTAAAAATATACTCATTCCTTTTCACTACACTAGACCTCTGGTGTGATACGATAATAAATTTCAGTGAAATTTCGTTCATAAAAAGTTATAGTTTTTCAAAAAAATCAGATATATATATATATATATATATATATATATATATATATATATATATATATATATATATATATATTATATATATATATATATATATATATATATATATATATATATACTCCTCTGAACTCTATATACGTACCGCGTACCCATTATCTAAAAAAATGGTTGAAATATTAAAATACATTCTTGAGGAATGGATTTAAACTCCATTTTTCCATGATGGTCTTAATTTTTTTTTATACTGAAACCTTTTTTTTTTTTTTTTTTTTTTTTATTTATGTATTTATTTGAAATCTGTATAATTTCAAAGTACAATTATCAAGTCTGATGATACAGATATGCTACGAACAGATTGACAATAACAAGAAAAGTAAAAGAAAATAAATCAATAAAGAATTTGAAAGTTGGCACTTCCAGAGCTGTGCAAGTAAATATTATAATGATCCATATATCAGATAAGTAAATTAATTTGGGGCCACTGTCTCTTGAGCCGCCTGGGAGGATTGTCTGGATGGGATTGGGAAGATAAGGATAGACGGGATTAGGATAGTGAGACAATTTGGAGTGGAACGTTTGGAAACGGGTTTTAGCAAGGTCAAGGACAAATGGGATGTTAAGGTCATTGTGAAGGGTTTTGTTGGAAACATAGAAAGGGGCAGATACACTGGAATGCCTGTATTCTGTTGATGTTAGATGGTTTTGCAGATCCCGAGAGTTCAAGTCCGTATGTCCATATTAGTCGAATGATTGTTACTGAAACGTAACTGTGTATATATGCTTCAAAACTAACGAAGGGCTGAATGATTGCAACGTGGCGACCTCCTTGATATAAGACACATCTTGGTTGACTGCACTTCGCTCCAAGAGGCCAGACAGAGGGACCAACTAGCTGGTAACCTAAATGACTTGTTGAGTAGAAGTCATCTTTGGACTGGAATGCCTGCATTCTGTTGATGTTAGATGGTTTTACAGATCCCCAGGGTTCAAGTCCGCATGTCCATATTGGTCGAATGATTGTTACTGAAACGTAACTGGGTATGTATCCTTCAAAACTAACGAAGGGCTGAATGATTGCATCGTGGCGACCTCCTTGACATAAGACACATCTTGGTTGACTGCACTTCGCTCCAAGAGGCCAGGCAGAGGGACCAACTAGCTGGTAACCTAAATGACTTGTTGAGTAGTCATCTTTGAAGATTGCCAAAATTTTAAAATAGATTAACGCTTAATACCTCATATGGCACCACCCTCATAATTTAATAAATGATGATGTATTGCAAAGTAATTATTGAATGTATGCATTGTGTGTGTTTGTATTTAGTGAATTAGTGCGTTTAGGTGCGTGTAAATAATATTTTATATTTAAACTTAGTTATAGTTTTAGGGTTTTTTTTTTGGTTGAGTTTAAGGCGAGTCAACCGTTTGGGCCATTAACGCCAGAGTTTTAGGTTTAACGGTCCTTCTGGTACATGTTTAAAAGGAAGAATTGATGTAAGTTAGTTTGGATAATGATTGTATCATAACCGGTTATAAACAGCCACACTGTAATTTTCATTATTTATTTAAGTAATGTTCGAGCCCCATAAATAGTAAATTGATTTTAATCAATAAAAACAGATTTCTGTTTATGACCCTGGCAGTTGACACAAAAAAAACAACATATAAGGAAATACTGATATTTCCTTCGGGGAGGGGCCGAGGTTACCTGAAAACAACTCGAAACTAAATATTAATTGTGTCTATAATGACAAACTGTAGACTTAGACGTGACTTAGACATTCCTCACGACCTTCACGAATTACTGACTCAAGGTAGTCCATACATCAACACAATACTTAGACATTTTAAGACACTGAAAATTTATAACAAAATATAACACATTAAAATAACCTATATTTACTTTTCTTCTATGTAGCTATATATAATATTTTTTCTTCTTTTTTATTTCCTCCTTTCTCTTTTTTTTTCTTGTATTATTATTATTATTTTTTATTTATTAATTTTTAGTTAATCAGAGACAACAGAATCATTTTTATTATTTGTTTATATATTAGTCATTTTCTTATCTTTTAATGTGACCACTTAGTTTTATATGTTACTTTTTTTTTCTTTTTTTTCACTTGATTTCATTTTTGATGTATGAACATACTTAAAAATTATGTATGAGTATTGTACGGATATAATATATAGGCATACATTATAACCCATATGTATGCGCAAATATTTGCACACATCAGTGAAAAGTCACTCAAATTACTATCAAATTGTTCTGGTTGTTCTTGTCTTCGTTTTGTTCTATGTTTTGTTTTTTGTTTTTTTTTCTCTTTTTTTCTTGACTAGATAGAGATTTTTCTGATCATGAGCTCATCGCTAAAGTTGCGTAGCTCATAATGAATAAATAAATTGTGCCTATAAGTGTGCCAAATTTTAGATTCCTTTAAAATAAACTATTTCTAATAAATTTCGTACAAATGTTGAGGGTGTACAATTAAAATATGCAAAATAGTTATAGATATTTTTGAAATAATTACATCTTCTGGCTATTTAAAAGAATAACTTCTGTTTGTAATTAGTTTACAACCTCCTTTTGAACGGAGTTTTCATTTTTATTTTCTTTAAGAATCTATTGCTCTAATTAGTTAAAATTTTATTTGTCATTCAGCTCTTTCCTATCCGTACTATTCCTATAATCAATGAGAACTTTAATCTCCATCTTAGAGAGAAGCTGTACAAGTTGATTCTAATTGAGAGCCAGCCGGTTTAATTGGTTCCCGGTAAGACGGATTGTGTAAAGAATTAATTGGCCCTTTTTAGATTAATTGCTGATTGTCTGATCGATTCGTTTATATGAAACCCTTCAAGACCAATTAGACAAATATAATGCCCATTTGTTTAATTGTAGAACATTCGACTCACAGGAACTGCGTCTCCGTTGTCGTTTTGATAACATTTACACTAACTGGAGGCCCGGTGGCCGTGGTGTTAAGTGAGCACTTAACACTCCATGCCAAAGGTCGTGGGATGGTGGCTTTTCTTTAGAAAAAAAAAATGCGTCAGCCCTATCCCGGCTAGAAAAGGGTGGTAACCTATAGAGAACCTGTCCCAACATTCTTAGTTAACAATAATGGACGTTAAATAAAATTTAAATAAACAAATTAACACTCACTGGTTACGCCCTGAAAAAAAAATGAACACTTATTATAGCAGAAATCTCGATGTAAAGCCAGATTCAGGCACCCAAATGCAAAGTAAACTTTCAATAGCCAACTATATAAATATATATATATATATATATATATATATATATATATATATATATATATATATTTGTCTATTAGCTCTCTGCCTGCCCCAAAAATGGCCCGATTATAATACAATTTTGTACAAAAAATCTTTCATTGATTTGAAAGGCCTAAATCAATAGCCAGCAGAATCCGTTCACCTGAACATGTTCTTTTGGGGGAAAATCGGGCAACAAAATTGGAGAGCGTACGTTTTTGCATTATTACGCTTTCCTGGACAATTAGTATAGCTTTTCTAACGTAGGGAAACGAATGAAACCATTTTTGAGGCGATATCTGTTTTCGAGAAAATTGGGTACAACTAACTTTCGGTTTGGGTATTCAGAAAAAAAAAAAACTGATTCTGTTAAAAAGTGCTCCTGCCTTTTATCATTCATCCAAAATTATAATTAAATTTTATTTGAGTTTGAAAGTATAAGAAAAAAATTATATTTTATTAACAGACAAACAGTTTTGGTACTTTCGTATATTTTCTTATAAACGGTTAGGAAATCGTACTAAGACGATTCTAAAGTAATCTAAAGTAGATAGTCGGTTTCTGCGGGAACAATAAGTACATACAATACTGAACCTGTTGAATTTCTTACATTTTTACATGTGGTTTATGCATTAGGTTACACTATAAACATATAATTGAATACTATCATGACAGTGGTTTATGCATTAGGTTACACTATAAACATATAATTGAATACTATCATGACAGTGGTTTATGCATTAGGTTACACTATAAACATATAATTGAATACTATCATGACAGTGGTTTATGCATTAGGTTACACTATAAACATATAATTGAATACTATCATGACAGTGGTTTATGCATTAGGTTACACTATAAACATATAATTGAATACTATCATGACAGTGGTTTATGCATTAGGTTACGCTATAAACATATAATTGAATACTATCATGACAGTGGTTTATGCATTAGGTTACGCTATAAACATATAATTGAATACTATCATGACAGTTGTTTATGCATTAGGTTGCACTATAAAGATATAATTGAATACTATCATGACAGTGGTTTATGCATTAGGTTACACTATAAACATATAATTGAATACTATCATGACAGTGGTTTATGCATTAGGTTACACTATAAACATATAATTGAATACTATCATGACAGTGGTTTATACATTAGGTTACACTATAAACATACAATTGAAGCTACTTTGATCCAAAAAAAATACCTGTTTTACACCTAATTTCTTCCAAAATACTAAACCCTTTATTGAATTAAAAAGAAAAGAGTATAACAAAGTGGACCCTTTTTTCCAAGCAGACTCATTGTTTGTAGAAAATCTCAACCTTTAGGGTTTATGGTTAAATCGTAAACCACTACTCTTGGCCTCCTAACAATTCTTTCCACCAAAATTGAATGCTTCTTTGTACTGGCTAACCATTCCTTTATTCCGGTTTCAGTAGGGTTATTATTTATTAACCCGTACGTGTTTACGGGTATTGTATATTTTAATATATTATTTATATATTTTGTATAAAGCCATTATTATTTATATATTTTGTATAAAGCCATTATTATTTATATATTTTGTATAAAGCCATTATTATTTATATATTTTGTATAAAGCCACCAGGCTCTGTTATTTACTACCTAATTGTTGTGAAGTTGTACTATAATTTTTTTTAAATAATTTTATATTTTATTAAACGTGTCGTTGTTTTTATTCTGCAAAGAAACCATTATAGAAACCCTTCTGTCTCCGATTTTTTTAGGGGAAAGATAGTTCTTAGCAAGTAAGTAGCAAAGTACATATTTATAAATAAATAACGTAGAAAGAGAAGCTCACGGAATCCCAACGACCCTTAAAGAGACTCTAATGGACCTCGACATTACACAAAAAATAATTGACTTAAATTATGAAATTACAAGTGTAAATAATTCATTGATCTATTGAGTAGAGGCAGTAAGTTAAAAAAAAAAAAAAAAAAATAACAATAACATTGATTTGATTGTTGTACTCCTACTTGTTGTTTAAATAATACATTAAACAACATTTTTAAATAATAAATAGTTGTCTTTTGAGGTTTGTTTTTTAGGATGTTTTTTAGTGCCATAGGGTATTGAAAATTGGGCTTAGGCTTCTCAAAGGGTTTGTTGTTTAGAATGTTTTTTAGTGCCATAGGGTATTGAAAATTGGACTTAGGCTTCTCAAAGGGTTTGTTGTTTAGAATGTTTTTTAGTGCCATAGGGTATTGAAAATTGGGCTGAAAATTGGGGAGTGAAAATCTCTTTTCCGTTTAAAGAAAAATATAAAAGTATAAGTTTAATTTATTCACATTATAATTTGTATATACAAATTTATTCACAATAAAATTCGCAAATAAATTATGAATTTATTCGTATTAAGGATAAGAAGATACTACGAAAGTTAATGAAGGTGATAACCTTGACGTAAAGCGCTTTAAAAAAGATGAATCTAGGCGCTGATAACCTAGACGTTAAGCGCCTTAAAAAAAAAAAAATAATAATAATAATAATCACCTTCATTAACTTCCGTAATATCATCTTATATTTAATACGATTAAATTTATAATTTATTTGCGAATTTTATTGTGAATAAATTTGTATTCTCAAATTATGACGTGAATAAATTGGTATTCATATATTTTAATGTGATTTTTTTTCGTAATCACTTGATTTTTATGAATATTCACATTTTTTGTGAATTTATTTGTATTCGCAGGAAAATTTGCGAATAAAATTTTATTTGTATTTATATATTTAATATATGAGAATAAAGATAAATTCGTATTGACACTTATGAATACGAATTTATTTATATTCGTATTTACAAATATATGAAGTACGAATAAATTCGTATTTTTATTTATAAATAAATATATATATATATATATATATTTTTTTTTTTACGGCGCGGACATCCAGGGAGCAGCCAGGAATTTTCTCAGCGAGCCCTGAGATGAGAAAATTTCTGGCTCCGGTGGGGATCGAACCCACCATCTCCCGCTAGCCACTAGACCACGGGAGACCCCTATAAATAAAATTATAACCATATCTGATGTGTTGTATTTCTGGCGAAGACGTTTCGTCTTGACGTAACGTATTTTCAGGGCTTTCAACAATGAAGTACGTGGTAAACACTAATTTCATTTATATATATATATATATATATATATATATATATATATATATATATATAAAAGTATTCTTTTTTTTCGGAAAGCTGCGGCACAACTTGTTGTTAACCATAAACGACAATGGTGAACCAACATTCTTGCCGTCTGACTTCAGACAATTTACGAATTCCTTTTAGTGTAGAGTGTGGAAAGAAAGGAATCCTCTCCATCCAAGATAAAAGTTGTGAACTCTCATACAGGAATGTTTGCGAGAGTCGAGAGTTTGCGAGATTTGAGTAGAATTGAGAGCGGGGAGGGGGGGGGGGGGTAGGAGCTAAAAGCAACCGAATGGGAGAGCCGCCTTACAGAATTCCACAGCCCCTCTCCAAAGGGGTTATTCTCCTCTCCAATCTAGCATTGTATTTCCATCTCCTGCCACTTGTGATATTCCTCAGATCTTGTTGTAAAGGAGGAAATCATAGACCAAAGGGGAAACATCAGTCACTATACATTTTCTTCAAGTTAATATACATGACTGGGATATCATGATAAATTGAATTCTTCTTGGATAATTTTCTTTTGGTTTTTCGCTGGGATTCCGTAATTGATTTTGAGGATCGGCTGCTTTCTCCAGCGGTTTTTGTAGTTTATACCACAAATTTCCTTCTGTAAAAGTAACAAAGCCAAATTATGCTATGCAAAAGCCATCTAACTTCAGTTCTTCAAACATTTCAGGAGACACTTAAAATATTCTAGCCCCTAGCTGGTTTAGAATAAAAAAATATGTGTTCTTTACAAGAAATAAATATTCTTTTATGATTGTCTTACATATAAAAACAAATCAAGAAATTTTTCTTGGGGAGTTAGTGAGATTAACCTTTTTTGGAAATAGTTTTTGCACTGTTCGAATTACAAACTTTACAAATATATTTTAAAATGACTAATTGAAGGGGTCGAGGCAAAATAGTGCCAAGCAACACTTTTAACAAAACTTAATTGTAGCTGCTTTGTTGGACTATCAGTCTTTGACGTAAATGCTACTAAAATATGACTACTAGCTTCGTATACTACTTAATCTTGTTGCTCCAAACCGTTTCAACAGATAGTCCCACATAATATCGAATATATACCAGCTACAGTTAAGTATTGTTAAAAATGTTGCTTGGCACTATTTTGCCCTGACCCATTTAATTATTAAACTATATAACCTATATAACAGTATATATACTAACAAACAGGCATTCATTATGATTTTTGTTGATAGGTACCAAGAAAAAAAACAAAAAAAAAAACGTTTCAGTCCTTATTAGAAAACAAAAAGATCATACCACCTAATGATAAAAAGTCCGTCATGCAGGAGCTGCATAACTAAGCACTATCCTCAGAATTTGGGTAGTGTAGACTGCTTTCCAGAACAATTTGCTTAAAATATCCTACATAAATAAAATAAAAACATGAATAGTTCTATTTTAAATTTGTAATGAGTAACTGATCAATTATTAATTTGCTTACAGAGTTATGTTTACACATGGTACCTATTACACTACGTAATAAATACAAAAAAAACCTCATATTATCGTATTTTGATCTAACGCAGGAACAGGATACTGTCACTCTAGTGGAAGAAAGCGCTCCTTGCGGCGGCTTTGTGAATCTACGTCTGGCGGGCTTTTCTATTGAAATATATTACAAATTAAACCCCCGCTTTCCGATTGACCGATTCAGCTCATTTTTACAACACTTCTTTCTCATGAGTTACCCACGACGTATACCGCGTTTCGTTACAATACAGCATAAATTACGACCGGTATGAGTATATTAGGAATTTGGGTCCGGAGTAAACCCCCACCTTCTAATTAACCGATTTAGTTTATTTTTACAACACATATTTACCTGTAGATTACCACTACGAATACCGAGTTTCGTCGAAATATACCAAAAATCACGGCTGGTAGTGGCGAATTGGTATTGTGGGTCCGGAGTAAACCCCCCCTCCTAATGAACCGATTTAGTTTATTTTTACAACACATATTTACCTGTGGATTACCACTACGAATACCGAGTTTCGTCGAAATATACCAAACATCACGGCTGGTAGTGGCGAATTGATATTGTGGGTCCGGAGTAACCCCCCCCCCCCCCCTCTAATGAACCTAGTTCATTTTTATATTTCACTTTTCTCTCTATATTACCACTACGAATACCGAATATATATATATATATATATATATATATATATATATATATATATATATATAGATATATATATAAATTTTAACGGGGGTCATTTTCGGTGTTTACTAGGTAGGATCGATAAAGATTTGAAGAAATTTTTCAAAAATTCCGTCATGAGTCCAACCTCAATAGCTACTTTCCTTCGGAGGAAAGTGCTAAAATGTAAACCTGCCCCTCCTACGGAGGATTATAGTGGGAAATACAGTGCAATAACCTTTCATGTGAGTTAGATGTATGGTTCTTGCTCTGCACAAAACGTTTGATCTTAAATATCTCCCATATAAACACCGTTTGATAGATCTATGTTTAGGGAATCCATTTTAATCGAGAACTTAATTTCGAAAAAATAATGTTTGGGTGGTATTTGGATTGCATGCTTCAACTGGCGTTAATAAAACTTGAATTTTAATAACTTGAGGAAAGCTTAAATAATTCAATAATTGTAAAAATGTGCCAAGGGCTCAGACTAAAAATTAACACATTTGTGTTAAGACTAAATGGAAGCCTTTAAACGGAAAGGAAACAAGCGCAATTTTTAAAGAAATTGAGTTTTTGGTGCTATCTTGTAGACAATTAGAGAATTTATATCATCAGATTCTTGATCATTTAAGCAAGTAAAAATACCAAAAAAAGTGAAATGGTGTATCCAGTATGCTGTATAAACAGAAAGGAATCTATCACCATTTTTATCAATAACCATAAAAATAAAACCCCATTACCATAACAACATTTTATTTTAATGAGAGAAAATGAATGAAACATTTCTGGCGATAAAGGAATTTTAGACCCACAAAAAACTTTAAACCCAATTCTCTAAAGAATAAACAGATGACACCTGGTTCCTTTCGGTTTAAAGGCGTCCAAATATTGTGATTCATGAGAGCTTTAGAGATCCAGAATCATATGTTACTTTTCCACGAAGAAGTACTAAAGCGAGTCCTTCTTGCAGGATCTGCGTCATCTTAGCTTGTTTCCGGTCTTAACCTTTTGTTTTATTTATTTTTGTTTAAATTAATATTTATTTAAAATCTGGACAATATATGAGAGGTTCTTAGACCTAATGTCATTTGAAAAGCATAGAGTGGGAACAGGTTATGTTTCGTAAATGTAAATGTGAAATGTCAATGAGATACAAGATTTTAGGCACCACAACAGGAAACTGACGGAGTCCAAGGCAGAAATTACCCCCCCCCCTTCCCTCGCGGTTGTAACTTTTGCTCCAGGAAAACACCATTACAAATATGCATTTTTGTTTTTTACCTTGTATTATTATAATAATCACTTCATTGTTATATGCTATTTAAAAAATAGGCAATTAAAAACAACCATTTAACTTAAGGCAAACATGGTGAAAAGAAACTATCATAAGACCGAAAACGTCACTTTCGAATTTTAAGTACCGATTACTCCGAATGAGATCGGCACATCGGAAATTACATCTGAACTTTTTTTATAAGTAAATTAAGCAAGCATAAGAATGGTCGACTTCCACGATTTTCCAGCCACTTCCGAGATATTTAAGGAATTATACAACAATCCAAAAACTATTAATGCCTATTAAGAAAATATTTGTTTTCTAATACTTCCTTAACTTCTAACGTAATCTTAGTTTGGATGAATGATCCGAAAATTATTGAGAAAAACTAGTTTTATTTATTTTCAATGACCCCGCAATTTGGGATCGCATACCTAATATGAAAATGCACTTTTCACAAAAGCCTTCATTTTCTTTGACAACTGTTCCAAGCCTGATCTCATCTATCTCGAATTTTATTTCGGATATAAGTACAGAATCTCTAAGTATAGTATTATAATTATCAGAGAGCACATATATAAATCCATTCATAATTAATACATATAATACAACAAAATTATCTAAATTAATTAATTATGCCAAATAGAACACAGCTGCGAGGTTTATGAATATTGGGCAGACAAATCCAAATGAGCGTTGTCGTTTTTCAGTAATCTGGGACAACAGAGACTCGACGATAAATGTATTTGGTATTTATTGCAAAAGCACTTTGGCTTGAATAAATAACGTTTATTGATTCGGAAGAGCAATTTGTATTCATTATATAATCCACATTGTTATAAGGCTGATGGGTGTAGCAAGTGTGAATTATGTTTCGTGTCTTGTGTTGGCGCATGGCTGTTGAGTGAGCATTTTTGTGTGTGTGTGTTTGTATTTGTGTTTGAGAGAGTATTAGGTAGATTTATGATAGTAGAGGGAGAGGATTATCCGACGGCAGGTATCCATCAAAGGATTAAACGAGGATGGGTCGCCATGGTCTTGGCTCTTCTAATTCCACCTGGATTACTCATAGGAATTAACCGACTTTCTGGGGCCTGAATGGGATTTCATTAATGTTTTATATTCATGAATGGGACATGAGCAATGAGTCTGTAATACGAATGGAAAGAATGGCGTTTTTAAACCAGTTTTATTAGCATTTCAATGAAATTTGCAGAAAATGGGAAGAAGGTGATAATTTTTTGCGAGCTAGGATATTTTTTAATGTTTAATGATGTTATCTGAAGAATTCAAGCACAATTAATCTTCGCTGCTGTGTATGGGGCAATAGAGAACTTTATTACTCACACTTAGACTCGAAATAATAGAATGTAGACCACCATCATCCATGTATACTCCCGTTTTTTTCTCATTCATGATATAAGGTGTAGAGATGTCATAAAGTGCCGAGTCACATTAAACTAAATGTTATTTCTAATGTTTCTTCTACTTTGTTAGTACCTTCATTAGTTTAAAACGTCAGTCGTTGCCATGGGCGTATATAAAGGGGGGCTGCCACCCCCTTCCCCTGAAATCTTTATTAGATCGGTAAAAATGTGTCATAAACTCCTCAAAATAAATTAAATAAGATCACTCAGTTCATAAAAAGTTTTTTTTTTTTTTTGGGTATCATAGCTAAAACTATTTTAAGTTCTAGATTGTTAGTAACCCATACCCCGGAAATGGACCCAGACCCCCCCCCCAGAAATTATTTCCTATATACGCCCATGGTCGTTGCACCATGTCTTTGTCATGCCACATCGAATTCTGAGATTTCTAGTATTTTTTGTTAAGGAATGCTAGATTACATAGGAAGAGTTAAATGCATATAAAAGTTATTGGTTTAAGAATAATACCTTGAATGTTGGATAAATTAATTCATTTATCATTCTGAAAACAAATAAAAGTAACTATGAAAAACATTAAATAACAAATTCTAACAAAAATTGTTATTAAAACACTTCTTGCAACACAACAACTGTTTTTTGCACGCAACATTAGTGACACGTGAAATCCGACAAGATATTTGTAAACTGCTTAATATTAGTCTAACACTAAACATAGTAGAAGCTTCTCCAGAGGAAAAAAGTGGGACCTGTAAAGAATGTACAGGTTAAGACCGTAAATCGAAGTATTTCTGCAATTGTGCTCAAGCTACAAACGCCAAAACCAGTCAGTTTTTTTTAATGCTTTGATTGCTTTAATTATTATTGATTATTTTATGCATCGCTTTGGTAGCGATGTGCATTTTCTTCAATACGTTTCGGTAGAGGGCAACATAAAATGGTCTGTTAGCTCATCTTTTCTTTAAATGAGCCTACATATTTCATATGTTTGCTATGCTTTTGTGAGAAAATTTGGCTTGGTATTCGTTCAGGTGTTATATTTTATCGTAGATCTTTATGTTCTTTAAATATTTGAGTATAGTGTCAATATGGCGGCTGTCATCTCCAAGGAGTTCTGTCATGTCATATGAGATATCTAGATCACGTTTTAAGTAGCTCTCAGTCAGTATATGTTTGATTGTGAGGTCTGTATTGCATGATCGGCATCATGGTTTGTCTGTATTTGTCATTAGATATTCGTGAGTCAGACGGCTGCGGCCAATGCGTAGTCTTGCTGCTACTACTTCCTCACGCCGTGATTTTCGATATGACGAAGGCCAATCTTTAACTGTAGACTTCATTGTCCTTAATGATTGCTTTAAGAAATATGAGGAAAAATAAGTGTGTCTTACACAAGTTAAAGAAGTAATATTCTGTGCAAATCATATATTTACTATACATTAAAAAGTTATATTTTGAAAACGTTGACTAAGAATCAAACGTTTTTTTTTTACGTTATTTAGTTGTTATTTATAAAAATCAAGTTATTTTTTCCAATTCACTCCTAGATTCTAGTAATGTTTGGAATTTGATTAGCTCTTTATAGTACGGAAGATCAATAGTTTGACGGGTCTGATAGACACAGAGTCAACTCTAGCGTTCGTGATTAGAGTGGCACCACAGAAGGATTAAGTACAAATATATTATACCATATAGTATCTTTGGCATTCGTTTTTCTCATTGCTTTAATGAATGACTAGATTTAGCTCTGGAGATAAAACAAAATAAATGTCCCAATATGAGAATAAACCGCTACAAAATCCTAGCAGTACATGGATTCGTTTCCTATGGTCTGATTATTATGAGATATATTCTAGCAATGCAGACCGCTTATCTGCTCAATGGTCTGGAAGAACGTAAAACTCTCAAAACCAACTCGAGTGTAAAATACACAGATTTTAGGTCCACTACTGCAATACTCGTATTTTTTCGCATTAAATCTAGCAATAAATTGTTTTCATGAGCTTTCGAATACTCCGTTCCATTCTGGTTTCTGTTTAATGTCATTAAAAGTGAGGTGGATTAATCCGTTCTCATTACGCTATTTAATCCACATTACTAATTGCATAGTGGCATAGATAGATATTTAGATAAAAAAATCCGACTCGCAGGAACTGCAGCATCTTAGCGCGGTTCCGTTCATGTCCCTAGTGCCATTTGATAAGCTTAGAAAAGAAATAAACTTATTTTTTTTTTATATATCTCGTGAAAATTGTCAAAATCCTCTCGAACATCTCGAATAAAAGTGATATTAAGGCGTCAGGGACACCGACAGTAGCTAACTTTTACACAGAAGCGGAAATTACAGAATCTGGCTCTCATTCTAAAGCAAAGCTCTATAACTCAATACAAAATATGCCTAATAAAGCCTTTCTAGTGGATACAGAAGCATGGGCGTATATGAGGGGGGGGGGCTGAGGGGGCTGCAGCCCCTCCCGAAATTTTGAATTGATGATAAAAACTTCTCGTAAAACCCTTAAAAATAAATTAAATAAGATCACTTAGTTCATAAAACATATTTTATTTTACGTGTAATAGCGTTTTAGTTGCCTAAAACTATTCCAAGCTCTAAATATTTAGTATTCCATACCCTGGAAATGGTCTCACCCCCCCCCCCCCGAAATTGTTTTTATATACGCCCATGTACAGAAGGATCAAGAAGAAGTACACAAGATTGAGTAGAATACCCTGTCTAATATAGCCTATATAGAATAATATGCCGAATAAAACCTATCTAGTTAATACACAAGGACAAATAAAAGTCTTGACGAATAACAAGTCAAGAAAAAAAACTTTATTTAACAAAATAAAACAAAGTTTAGTTGCCCAACTACAATAGAATAATATACCTAATTAAGTCTATGGAGTAGATACAAATGGACCAAAAACAAGTCTTGTGGAATATTGTTTTTTTCTAATTAAATACTTTTTATCAATATTTAGTATATAACCTTTGTTGAAAACTATTGATTGCTAATTGATGAATCGGTTTACAACTAAGTAGTCTTTATGAATATTTAGTATATAACCTATGTTTGGATCTGTGTTTTTGGGGTGCTCTCCGCCTAGGCTTTGTATTTGTGTCGGCAGATACCTGGGGTATATTTACAGCTCTTGAGGATTAACTCTTAGCAGGTAAATTTCCTGCGGACCTTCTGCTTCTACGGGCATTGAACCGCCATATTCGCTCATAGTATCTAACCGTTGTGAAGTTTATTTTTTGGATTTAGGACTTAATATACATATGTAGACTAAATCATAGCAAGAAGTAATCCTCCGTCGTCGGTTCTTAACTATGTAGACTCGCTAATGTTATCCAATCTTAGATACATCGTATTTAAAATCCACAGCAAAAACACGACATTTCATCAGAAGCCCCTGCTGAATAAAACTTATATAGAATAATATGCAAAATAAAGCCTATCTAGTGGATAAAAATAGAGGAAAAAAGCCGTTCGTGGTGGTAGAAAAAGTATTTCGCTCAGAAATCTCCGAAATATTGTCACTAATTTTACGTATCCTGTTTTATAGCCAAATAGATTTATATTCTATAATCAATAAGAAAAACCTACTAACAATAAAAAACTATGGTAACAGATGAAAATAGGGAATACCAAGAATAATTCTAAAGGACGAAATCAACACCAGTACTGTAATCTAGATATTCATACGGCATCTTCGAATTCTAACAAACAAAATATTGATTCTTATTATACGTATCCTGTTTTATTGACAAATACATTTGACTACTATAAGCAATTACAAACACTAGGGAATATGCCAAAGAACTCGGAATAGGAGCCTCGACAGTTTCAAGACATTTGAAGGAAATCGACAAATCCAAAACTGACATTTCATACGGTACAGCCTGATATATTTTTAACAATGAATTGCTTTTCTTATTTTAATTAATCTGTTTTATTGTCAAATACATTATCCTACTATAACCAATGAAAAAACAACAAGGAATAAAAACAAACAAGAAGAACCGTTCGAATAAACGAAATCAATTACTTCAAAGTTTAAGCACTTATTTCTCCGATTGACATAGCCTAATCAAAAATTGGTTCAGAATCTTTTTTGTAGAACATTTAGTAAGCTTTCGCATGGTAACCCTCCGTTTACCAATATTTCTAACCGTCTTCGAGATATAAGGGAATGTATACGAAGTTCCCAAAACATTTCATGTCTGTTAATAAAATATTTTATTCTAATCCTTCCTTAGCTCCAAACGTAACCGAAATTTTAACTTATTATTGTTGATGAAATTCGAACATGCAGAAAATGTTTCAACTGAATCCCATAATTTTAAGTATCAAAATCAAAGACAAAAAGAACAGTTCGAATAAGCGAAATCAATTACTTTAAAATTTTAAGCACTTATTTCTCCGATTGACATCACCTAATCAAAACTTTCATTAGAACCTTTTTTGTAGAGCATTTAGTAAGCTTTCCAATGGTATTCTTCCGTTTCCCAAGATTCTTAACCTTTTTCGAGATATTAAGGAAAGTATACAAAGTTACCAAAACTTTTTTATGTCTGTTAATAAAATATTTTATTCTAACTCTTCCTTATCTCCAAACGCAACCAAAATTTCAACATATTAGTTTTAATGAAAGTAGAAGATGCAGTAAATGTTTCAACTGAATCCCATGATTCTAAGTACCCAAACCAAAAACGGCATTCAGAAATTATTTTTTCAGTTTTCTCGAAAACGGTTAAAGCTATCGCCTTGAAAATGGTTGCATTCGTTTTCCTAGCCCAAGAAGCCTATAAAACGAGTACTTACAAGCTTATGAACTCAAAAACGTAAGCGTTACGATTTTTTTTGCGCGAATTTCGCCCCAAACGCCATCTTCCAGTGGGTGGATTTTGCTGGTTAACGAACTTGACCTTTCAAATTGGACGACAGAATTTTGTACTAAATTTCATCAAAATCGGATCATCAGGGAAGCCAGAAATGAGCGAACAGACAAATATATATATATATATATATATATATATATATATATATATATATATATATATATATATGTATATATATATATATATATATATATAAATATATACATATATATATATATATATATATATATATATAAATATATACATATATATATATATATATATATATATATATATATATATATATATATATATATATACAAATTTGAACCACCGTTATTTTCGGTCTCTAGGGGTTCTGAAACGCGAAATTTTCTTGTCGGCACTTCCGGATTGTTTCATTGTATCAACCTTATAAGCGGGGTTCCTCCCTATGGGGGAGGGAGGAACCGCGCTAAAATAATATTTTATTCTTTGACTAAATCTAAAATTTGTACTTTAAACGCCCAATCTTCATTCTGCATGATTAATGTTTGTTATTTTGGATTATATACTCATGCACCAATTTGATTATTTTCACAACAGATTATTTTCGTTAGCTCTGGGATAGTGGGGGCGAGTTAATTAGTTAGGATGCTAAAATATCGGTGGGTACGGGAAAATTAATACATTTTACGGAGTTAATAACCAATTATAAGAGACCGACATACCATGTATTCAACGTAAGTAACTTCTTGTCATTAGAACTGATAATTGTGAAAGATGTTTCATTGGCAGAAAAAAGTATGTATCCAATGAACCTAATAATAATTATTTCCTTCATAGATAATGTTTTATGGATTGGGTTAGATTAAGTGCACGTCTAGGTCATCACAGCCCTGAAGTGAAATGTACGAATGTCGTGTTTAGTAAAATTTTGGTTGAAAGAGTCTGCAATATTTGGTGTAGGACAGGGTAGGGTTTTCAATATATGTACCATTTAAGGCCATGTCTCTGGTAAGACAAAATTCGATTGCATCTCAAAACAACATATTTACGTCCATAAAAAATCAACGTATGTATAAAAATATTTGTTATTGTTGCGAAACTCTTAATAAATATATATATTTTTTTTTTTTTTTATTTTATGATGAGCTTCGTAATGATAGCGATGAGCTCATGATAAAGTTGGTAACACGTTCCTTGTCCAGTCAAAAAAAAAAAAAGAAAAAAAGAAGAACAAAAACTAAACAAAACAGCACCACAACATTAGGTATTAGATAAACAAACTATTTTATTGATTTCCTGTTATATGTATATAATTCATTGATGTGTACAAGACATAAATGTATATTCAAACATAAATAAAAATAAGAAGAAAAAATAAATAAATTGAACAGGTAATAGAAATTATTGCATAGTTTGTTTGTATCTGAAAACTAAATAAATATAAACAAAACAAAAACAAATAAAAAATAAATAAATATTATATATATATATATATATATATATATATATATATATATATATAAATAATTATAATAAAAGGGGTGGTTAGAAAAAGTAAGTTCTGGTAAATACTATTTATATTTTGTTATATATGTTTAAAGTTTTAAAATGTTCAAGTATTTTGTGGATGTATGGACTACCTTCAGTCAGTAAGTCGCGAAGGTCGTGAGGAATGTCTAAGTCACTACGCAGTCTTCAGTCTGTCAGTATGTGTCTAACAGTCAAAGTCTCAACTTGCACAGGTTGGCCTCTGCTTGTTTTTCATTAAATAAGAATGGGTTAGATGGCAGTGTCCAATACGAAGCCTAGTCAAAATCACTTCTTCACGCCTGATGCGGTGTTCATTCGTCCAGGCTTTCGTAATATTTTTAATTTCTCTTAATTTCGAGTCTGATCTCTGCCAGTCTAATTCCCATTCTTGGAGGACCTGTGCCTGTAATGACGTACATATGTCTGATGTTGTCAGTATGTTAATGTCTATAGTCTGTCTTTTTGTCGCCTGTTTTGCCGCTAAGTCTATACTGGTGCTTTGTGGCATGTCTTCATGTCCAGGTAGCCATAGCATTGTGACGTGTTTGTTGTTAGTTTGAAGAGTGTAAAGATGAGAGAGTATTCTTGTTATGAGTGGGTTTGTACTGTAGATGTTTTCCAAGGAGAGTAAAGCACTTAAGGAATCCGTACATATTGTGATTTTGTCTTCTTGTATAGTATTGATGTTTGTCAGTGCTAGTAATATTCCTTGGAGTTCTGCTGTGAAGACTGTGGTTTGTTCAGGTAATTTCATCTGGTATGTTATATTGTCAACTATTGCTGCAGTCCCAGTGCCGTATTTTGTTTTGGATCCGTCAGTGTATAGGTACATTGTGTCTAAGTTCTGTTTTATTATGGAATTAAATATTGACTTGTAAAATATTGAGGCTGTCGGGTCGGTTTTTCTGTATTTTGTCAACGTCAAGTCAATCCTTAAGTCCTTGACTCTCTATGGAGGAATGTCTGTAAATGTATTCGCGTAAACAGGTATTCTTGATAGTAAAGAGTACTTTCCACTTTCCGTTAATCTCACAATTAGTGGTTTTACTTTTGCGCGAGATCTCATGTAATGTTCAATATTGGTATTGCTCAAAAAACTGTGGACGCATCTGGTACCCAAACCTGTTGCTTTTGCAATAAATCTAGAGCAAATTATTTGCCGTCTGTATTGCAGAGGAGGCTCACCTGTTATGGCACATAGACTCTCAGCCGGGCTAATAAATATATAGAAATGTTATTTTGATATTTCTTTGTTATTTTGGTATTCTATTTTTTTATATAGGTATATATTTTTCTCTGGATATTAAATCAATGATGCAAAAATCTCCACTACATGCATGCACTGAAGCACAACGATATATGTATACATACAAACGAATGGTCATTATTGGTGTCTAAAGTTCGGTAAATATTTTTATAATTTTTTGAAAATTCCGGTTTTGAATACACTAACGCGAGCAACCTCGATTAATAAATTCCTTCGGGATATGCTAATATTAATTAAATGAGTAAACAGAAAAAATTTGTTAAACATAAGGGTATGTTGTGCGCACATTACGAAGATAAGTAGCTATTTTAATTAGTTTAATGTGGTTTGTGTGTAGAAACCACGTGTCTATTCTCGAAGCTCTCAGCTAGAATGTTATTCATCCACCCACGGGTGTCAGGAAGGCATGTCTATTTCAAAGGGAGCTTAAACCCCTTTGTCGTAACATGATAATTAACCCTTTACACTCAACATTAGCCTGAAGGTGTTTTGCAGTGAAGATACACTAAACTTGTTTTTCATTTGGTTGGCTTCGAAATAAAACGAATTAAGGGATACTCGTTTTGACAGGAGTTAGCAGTTCTGCCGTTGGCATTTTCTCCCATCCCTCTTAGTATGTGGAAGATATTTTCCGTAAAATGCTTGGTATGGCGGATCTCACAACATTTTCCAGAGGGAACATATTTTCCTCTAAGTAAACTCCCGACGATTCTACCTGGCAAAAACGCCCGCCACGAAGAGCACATTACTTAGATAGTGTTCGCTGCATTCCTAGAGAATTTGATTAATATTGCCTATATGAATAGAAAATAAACATAAATAGTTTCAATGTATAACATATTAGTAAAGGCAATTGAACTACGTGGTTCATTTTTGCCTATTGTATCTATTAGTAAATATTAATAACTAGAAATAATATTGAAAAAAGAAGTAATCAACTAATCATAAGTAAATTGTTGTAAATAAAATATACTCAACAATAGAAAAAGCAAAGTTGTAAATACAATATACTTAACAATAATAATAAAAGAAAAAAACAATAATAAAAACCAAAGGTAATAAAATAAAGGAAAATAAAACTAAGGTAAAATATTTCATTTTCTAATATTCGTATTTTTTATTTTTAATTAAGTTAAGTATATTTTATACATTCCAAAGATCTGTAACTCTCAGGAAGATCAACACTCTCTGGTTTAATTCATTATCATCTCCAAGTAAATCAAAATAAGAAACATGAATGTCCATTTGATTCTGAACGGCTTCTAAGGTTCTGCATTCTGTGAAAATATGTTCAACAGAAAGATTGTCTCAAAAAACTGTGTAATATACAAATTTTTGATGACTCAACTATAAATTTTGGTTCATGGATTTTTTTCAATGTTACCGTGCACTTTTGCGTATCAACGACTTCTGAAATGGATCATCTACACGTTACCGCCACTATCTAGTCATGATAGGGCTAATGCAAATGATTTTATTACAGAAAAGCCAATACCCTAGAGCGAATCGAACGCCCGAACATAGTCAAATATGTATTACTATTATTATTAATAATTACGGGAACAGCGAGAAGAGAGCGTCATTTTCAGCCCGCACCAGTGCGGGAGCAGTTGTGAATTCTTTGGCAAGCGTTATATACAGGTTACCGCCCTTTTCCAGCCAGGATAATGTCAGAACCGAACTCTGGACCATTGCTTCGGAGTGCTCCAGCCTGAAAACTCATGGGCACCAGGCCTCCATTTAATTCAATTAGTTATTAACTAAAATAATGATTATTTATTATATTTTACCGACAACTGTTTCATAATACAGATCTTCGTGATTATCGTATTCTAGCAAGGATTGGGCTAATTATTTTTCTTCTTTCCACCAAGCATACAGAATTAAACTGAGTAATTACAAGACAACTTTATAAGGGAAAATAGTGCAATATTGTGGAGCAAGTTCTTAGAGAAATCCCAATTTATAAGATTGACGATTTATGAGGGCTTTATTCGGCTTCAGGAATACAAATCTTTCTGTAATTAAGAACAATTACAACATTAAATAATATTGCACCAAATTTGCTGATTAAATGAAAATACATATTTAGGATGTGTGGTTAATTATACCGTCTGAGATAGTAAGTTATTCCTCACACTCATAACCACACAGTTATAACATAACAAGGTCTGTGGGTTGTATTTACCTCAATTTAAGGCAAACAACACAAAGCAGTGATGGAGTTCACTGCCAAAGTCAAATAAGGCTGGATTGCTACTACAGATTCTACTAATATGAAGGAAATATTCATTAAGGCCTCTCGCCCACTAGAACCGAAAAACTGCTAAATGAATTCGTCAGAGTTCGCACGAACAATCCAAACACGAGGCTCCATCATGGACCGCGTCCACTGGGCCCGTATCGTTCGTCCGTTTTCGTCCGAACTTGTAAGAAGTGCGAACTGATCCCATTCTGCTGGGATTTAATTGCGAATGAGTGCGAAAAGTCAGAGTTAAGAACATTCTTCATCTCAATCATGAGGAATTCTTTTCGACGAGCCTTCACGTCTACTGCGAATTCGCCCGAATTGGTTGCTTTGCAGTTCGCAGCTTTTCGGTTCCAGTGGACGAGAGGCCTTATTCTTATGAACAACTTTTATAAACAATTAATAAGAATCCATCATAAAAAATATTACAAAAAAGGTATCAAACATTATTTACATTTATCGTTTATGTATAATCTAATAAAAAAATCCAACTTCTCAAAACTGCGTCATCTTAGCGCGTTTCCATAAAGTTCTTATTCCCACTTTCATTTGGATATCTTGGAATATATACAGTATTCTGGTATATATATATATATATATATATATATATATATATATATATATATATATATATATAGTATTTTCCACGTATTTCTGACCTTTATTTACGTATAATTATTTATTCTTTATATATGGCCAAGGTCAAAAGAATAGTACTCCATTTCTCTTTGTACTATTTATTGTTTGTACGCCCTACACGTTTCGTGGCCTTTATGCCATCTCCTCAGGGGCCATTACATCCCTATGTGTGGATAGCTCGCCACCCATACTAAGAGTCTTAGTATGGGTGGCGAGCTATCCACACATAGGGATGTAATGGCCCCTGAGGAGGTGGCATAAAGGCCACGAAACGTGTAGGGCGTACAAACAATAAATAGTACAAAGAGAAATGGAGTACTATTCTTTTGACCTTGGCCATATATAAAGAATAAATAATTATATATATATATATATATATATACATACATATATATATATATATATATATATATATATATATATATATATATATATATATATATGCCAGAATACTGTATATATTCCGAGATATCCAAATGAAAGTGGGAATAAGAACTTTATCGAAACGCGCTATGATGACGCAGTTTTGAGAAGTTGGTTTTTTTTAATATATATTTAAATATATATACATATATATATATATATATATATATATATATATATATATATATATATATATATATATATATATTTATATATATATACATATATATATATATATATATATTTATATATATATACATATATATATATATATATATATATATATATATATTTATATATATATACATATATATATATATATATATATATATTTATATATATATATATATATATATATATATATATATATATATATGCAGTATTCTGGCAATCGACTTCCCCCGGAAATTACTCACTCCACTTCCTCGACTTCCGCTTATGCTAAAGGTCTATTACCGGTTTTCCATCTGTGCAGCTTAATGTGACGTTTCACAATTTTACCTGAGGTAACAATTATATCTTCTTATCCATTTGTTAAATTTCTTGAGCCACTTATAAATCGGATAAATTCATCCAATATAATGTTTATTTATTTATTTAAATTTAACGTCCATTATTATTAACTACACATTTTAGGAAGGGTTATCTATAGGTTACCACCCTTTTCTAGCGAGGACAGGGCTGATACCTTTTCTCTTTTCCAAAGAAAAGCCACCACCCCATAGTGGGAATCGAACCCACGAACCTTGGCACAGAGTGTTAAGTGCTCACGCCTTAACACTCATGGACATCGGGCCTCCTCCAATATAATGTAATAAATCCTAAAAGTATTAATTAACAAGAACATCCATTACAAAGGACGACTTCTGAAAAGACATTTGCTCAGAATAAAATATCCTGCCGGTGACAATACGGCCGTTGGGCTGGATTCCAAGCACCGTATGGGGAATGCTTGCAATTTATATTCCAACTTTAATTGAGAACTAGCATTTCCTTTGAATTATGGGGTCAGCTATTAGCGGAACATACCTCCACGGCGAGCCAAAACTTTCGTAACGTAATGTATTCAGAGATCTCTCGAATCTCATAAGGATTCTCCGATATTAGGTGTAAGTATGGGATAAATATGTCGTTATACCAAGACCCTTGAAGTTGGAAACCTATTAGCTCAGAGTAGACTTTATTGTTCGAAAACAGATTTCTCTTGATTTCAAAATTGGGAGTAAGTCAATTGGAAACATGATTATTGTTCTATCGATTGATTATAAGTGGTCTTCAAGACACTATATTTTATTTATTTATTTATGATGATGCTCCGCATCTAAAGCGAAGAGCATTTAATTTCCTGTATTAAGCTGATGCAGGTGCTGAACCTAACGATGTCATTCCAAAACAGTAGTTGCTACAGACAATGATATAAGTATGTATGTATGAGGTATAGATCGTAATGGAAACAAAAATTAAATAGAAACATGTATAAAGAAAAATAATTAAATACAATTAGCATGAATGATGTGTTTATTTAATTAATAGAGTGAATTAGATTTCATTATTTTTGCAAAAAAAGTGAAATGGATTCTTATGGTTATATATTATATTTTGTCGTACATGTTAGTGTTTTTTAAATATGTCAATATTGTGTTAATATAATGGCTGCCTTCAGAAAGTATGTCTGTCAAGACACTATAATATACTCAAAAGATGGAAGGCTGACTGGCATTATCTGTAAAACCGCATAACCCATGAACCCATCCACAACTGCTCACGCTCTCTATATACTATATATATATATATATATATATATATATATATATATATATATATATATATATATATATATATATATATGTGTGTAAGAATGCAGGCCTTCCTCTCTTCTGTTTCCATCAAGACCAGTTTCCTGTCAATATATCATCTCAGTATTTCTGCCTCTCATTTATAGCCCCCCAATCTCCATCACAATATATGTATCTTAACGCACAGAAAGAGAGAAGTGAGCACGGGAGAGATATAGATTATAAATGTTTAATAGATTAAATGGCAGAAGATTTGATCAAATATTCTTCTTTCATGCGCGCATCTTGAATAGAAACATTCTTTCCAAATGTGATGAAAAAGGTTTATAAAAAAAAATCTGTTTTTTTTTGTTGAAAATATTGGTGATGAAAAATTAGAGCAAAGGAGAAAGTTTTCTACTTGCAAATTTTATAACTTATCATTATAAAATACTAATTGAATTATATATCAATTTCCTTATATCTTGACAGGCAGAGCTGATTAGATTTAAGGACACAAGGTTGAGGGGCCGAGGGATGCTGTAGTAATGAAACAAAAGGATTGTAAAGTGTTGGCGGTGATTAAGAGCCTGGTCAAAGAGTTACCTTAATCAGGTCTAACACTTTGAGCCTAATTTCAAGGGAATTTCTCGTAACGGGGCCGATCAGCGGAGAGATTTAAGGTGACTATTCTTAAACAAGGAGGTTACTGGCCTTTTTTAACACAGTTGTTCTTAACATGAATAGAATACTAACTTGTGGTATACAGGGTGTATCGCGAGTTGTTGACAATACTTTAGGAGGCGCTAATGGCCTAGCTGTCGAAGCGCCGTAAAAAAAAAAAAAAAAAAAAAAAAAAAAAAAAAAAAAAAAAAAAAGTTAGGAGGTAAAACTATACAAAGCATGTAGTTCAACACCGCCAACCACACATTTCTATATCACTCCGTTCCAGACATATGCCGTTCTAAATGTTCTTTAGAATTAAAAAAAAACGTGTTTTTCGTAGTACAATTCAAATTTTCTCTGCGTGTACATGTTTTTTTTTTAGACGAATTTTTGAAATCATTATTAAATTTGCTAGGTAAGCACATTAAATGGTCACAATTATCTCAATCAAGGCGTAATTTTTTTTTTTCTCTCTGAATACATGTTTATTTAAAATCTGTACAATAAAATACAATAATTAATTGTGCTGGTAAATGATTACATATCAGTGTAGAACAGAATATGGAAGGAGCCAAACATTATCGACACTTCCTATTATATCTTAATATTTATTTTTGGTGTCTTTAACCGCTGTTAGTTTAGCTGGTCACGGGGCCAAAGTCTCTTAAGCCTCCTGGGGAGGTTTTTAGGATGGGTCTGGGTGGAAAGGGATTGACCTCTAGGATTTGGGTGGGATGACAACTTGGAATGAAAGGTTAGGAATCGGGATTTGGCGAGATCGTTTACGAAAGGAATATTAAGGTCGTTGTGTAGGGTTTTGTTGGAGACATAAAAGGGAGCATTAACTATTCTACGAAGGACTTTGGATTGGAATGCTTGTATTCGTTGTATGTTTGAGTTTTTCGCTGTTCCCCATAATTCAAGTCCGTAAGTCCAGATAGGTCTAATTATAGTTTTGTAAATTGTGAGTTTGTTTTGTGTCGTAAGCTTTGAAGTAGGTCCAAGTAGTCGTCGTAGGAGTCCATATCTCCTGTTTAGCTCTTGTCTTTTCAGTCGTGTGTGTGGGTTCCATGTGAGTCTGCTGTCTAGTAGGAGTCCCAGGTAACGTACCTCATTTGATGTTGGAAGTTGACTGCTGCAAACGAATACAGGAGGGCAGGCGCTCCTATTAAGTGTAAATGTAACATGGAAGAACTTTTCTGGGTTCACTTTAATTTTCCACAAGTTGCACCATTTCTCGACACAAGGCGTAATTGGAGTTCAAAAAGTAGAAATCAGTAAAAGCTTCTGGTTAGTGAAAACATTTCAAAAATCTCTACTCTTCCAAAAGGAATCTTAAAGACTGTCGAACCTTGTACACTCATGTCGAATTTAATCAGCTTTCCAGCGGTAAACTAAGAACTGAGGTTATCTCTCAATTTCATAATGTAATTGGAATTCTTGAGTGAAAAAACATCAAATAAATAAAAGTAAAATTATGTTTATTTTTGTAATATGATCATAAATAAATGCAAATTATTCTTGATGAAATTGATATTTAATGATTAAAGTAAGTCTTACATAAAAGTTGAAAAAAAATATAAACGTTCTTACTCCCGGCCTCCTTGCATAAACAACGACACCTGGTCACACCGCTGATGTACTGCTTCCAATCTCATCTTGGTCTTATTTCCACAATTGATTCGCAAATCCTTGCTATCATGTGCTTTATGTCCTAAATGGGTTTCTGGCCAGCCAATGCACAGGGTCAAATCTCCCAATCGAGACTGAGTGCTATACTTATATCGTTCTGAAAAAGGTCATAAAACCCATAATCCACCTGATAGCAATTAGCACTTTCCTCCGAAGGAAAGTAGCTTTTGAGGTTGGACTCATGATGGAATTTTTGAAAAATTTCTTCAAATCTTTATCGATCCTACCTAGTAGACACCGAAAATTACCCCCGTTAAAATTTATATATATCTATATATATATATATATATATATATATATATGTCTGTTAACACGATAGCGGCCAGAGTTTTTGTTTTTTCGCCACGAAACTTGGTATATAGCATTCAATTAGCAAACGATTGAACGAGTTCGTTAACCACCAAAATCGGTCCACCGGAAGGGGGGGTTTACCCCAAACCCAAAACACTAATTTGACCATTTCAGCCGTAATATTTGTTATATTTCAACGAAACTTGGCATTCGAAGTGGTAATATAGAGAGAAAAGTGAGATATAAAAATGAACTAAATCGGTTCATAAGGAGGGGGGGGGTTTACTCCGGACCGACAATACCAATTCGCCACTACCAGCCGTGATTTTAGGTATATTTCGACGAAACTCGGTATTCATAGTGGTAATCTACAGGTAAATATGTGTTGTAAAAATAAACTAAATCGGTTCATTAGGAGGGGGGGTTTACGCCAGACCCACAATACCAATTCGCCACTACCAACCGTAGTTGTTGGTATTTTTCGACGAAACTCGGTATTCGCAGTGGTAATCTACAGGTAAATATGTGTTGTAAAAATAAACTAAATCGGTTCATTAGGAGGGGGGGGGGGTTACTCCGGACCCAAATTACTAATATACTCATACTGGTCGTAATTTCTGCTGTATGAAACGCTGTATACGTCGTGGGTAACTCATGAGAAAGAAGTGTTGTAAAAATGAGCTGAATCGGTCAATCGGAAAGGGGGGTTTACTTTGTAATATATTTCAATAGAAAATCCAGCCAGACATAGGTTCACAAAGGCGCCACAAGGAGCGCTAGAGGGATTGTGTCCGGTTCCTGCGTTAGATCAAAATACGATAATATGAGGTTTTTTGTATTTATTACGTAGTGTAGTAGGTACCATGTGTAAACATAACTCTGGAAGCAAATTAATAATTTATCAGTTACTCATTACAAAATTAAAAGAGAACTATTCATGTTTTTATTTTATTGATGTAGGATATTTTAAGCAAATTGTTCTGGAAAGCAGTCTACACTACCCAAATTCTGAGGAAAGTGCTTAGTTATGCAGCTCCTGCGTGACGGACTTTTTTTTATTAATGTTTGAACGGTTTTGTTCGGAAAACTTAAATATAGCAGGACGCTAAACCATTGTTGTAGTAAAGAATATATAGAATTTGTAATTGAAAAGTAATGTCTTATAAAATATAATATTATCACACTTTTTATCTTTATAAGTCTTTATATTTATTACTATTTCAACAACAATCTTATTTCCTTCTCTACACCCAAGTTTAATATAATAATAAGAGAGAAATCCTGAATAGGAGTGGTCAGTAGCAAAGAAAATACAGGACAATAGAAAAGGGTTTTAGCGAAGTGGCCAATTGTTGATAATGTCAACAAGGGATTAGGCGCCATGCTGTCTAGTTCATCAGAACGAGGGTTCTAGCGAAGATAAATACAATTTTTTTCTGCTACGTGACTAGTCTTCGCAATATGGCCAATAGGAGAAATAAATTGGCGAATGGTTTACTCAATGGACCAAATTTGCTGATTAACACGTTGGCGCTGAATTTGAATTCGAGACGTGCGATCAAAAACGAAATTTTCTTTTCTTTTTGTTACTTATTCGAGTAATTTTGAAAAATGTTAGCCATTGAACACACTTTTTGAATAGGGAATATTTCTCGTGTAGAGTGGTCATACGTCACATCCCGAAATGGGAACGTTATTCTAGCCATAAAGAATAAATTTGACCTATGAAATAGATTATTGAAGCTCAATAAAGCTGAAAATCGACGATTTATTTATTTATTGGAGGAAGCCTTTGGACTACACCTGAAGAGGACCCAAGCTCTATTGAGAACTCTATTTTTGGACGCCATATTTAAAAAATGATCCGAAGAAATATTTAACCTACTTCAGCTATCACTATCTGTTTGGTCCATTACTTCAAATGATTTTGTAGACCAACTGTTATGGGTTTAATAAATGAAACATGTAACTAATTTGCATTGCCAATTATTTCATTTGTTACTTCACGTTAATAACATTTTCACCGTTTTTTAATTTTTGCCGATTGGCTCAGAGTGGTAGGACTTTTTTACACTATTTAAGACGTTTGTAATCTGGACCTGCAAAAACTCCGCCACAATAGAAGCCTAATTTTGAGTGGTTATATTGACAATGATATTAGGGACTTAAAGAACATTATTTTTTAGGAGGATCAAGTATATATTAAGTCAATAATCAGGTGTATTTTATTTTAAATATCATTCTGTGTTTATCCTAAACCAAAAGACTTGTTTAATGTCTTTTTAAGTGAGTGGAACTAAAAATTTAGTTTATAGCTTCGATTATTACTCTATCTCAAGAAATTCCAAAAAAATTTCAAATATCATTCATTGTTTATCTTATTAATTCAAAAAAATGATCATACTTTTTTCGTTATAATTAATATGATACTGGTGGCCGTGAGTGTTAAGACATGAGCATTCCGTGCCTGAGTTTGTGATTTCGATTCTCATTGAGGGTAATGGCTTTTCTTTAGTACAGAATATATGGCATCAACCATTACCTGGCTAGAAAAGAGTGTTAACCTGCAGGTAATCTGTCCCAAAAAATTTTTTATGTTTAAGTTGACATTCAATAAATAAATGAAGGAGAAAACGAACCTTGGCTTTCCTTTTAGCACTTTCCTCCGAAGGAAAGTAGCTATTGAGGTTGGACTCATGACGGAATTTTTGAAAAATTTCTTCAAATCTTTATCGATCCTACCTAGTAGACACCGAAAATGACCCCCGTTAAAATTTATATATATCTATATATATATATATATATATATATATATATATATATATATATATATATGTCTGTTAACACGATAGCGGCCAGAGTTTTTGTTTTTTCGTCACGAAACTTGGTATATAGCATTCAATTAGCAAACGATTGAACGAGTTCGTTAACCACCAAAGTCGGTCCACCGGAAGGGGGGGTTTACCCCGAACCCAAAACACTAATTTGACTATGTCAGCCGTAATATTTGTTATATTTCAACGACACTTGGTATTCGTAGTGGTAATATAGAGAGAAAAGTGAGATATAAAAATGAACTAAATCGGTTCATTAGAAGGGGGGGGTTTACTCCGGACCCACAATACCAATTCGCCACTACCAGCCGTGAATTTTGGTATATTTCGATGAAACTCGGTATTCGTAGTGGTAATCCACAGGTAAATAACTGTTGTAAAAATAAACTAAATCGGTTCATTAGGAGGGGGGGTTTAAACCGGACCCACAATACCAATTCGCCACTACCAGCCGTGATTTTTGGTATATTTCGACGAAACTCGGTATTCGTAGTGGTAATCTACAGGTAAATATGTGTTGTAAAAATAACGAAAAATCGGTTCATTAGAAGGGGGGGTTTACTCTTGACCCAAATTCTTAATATACTCATACCGGTCGTAATTTCTGCTGTATTGTAACGAAACGCGGTATACGTCGTGGGTAACTCATGAGAAAGAAGTGTTGTAGAAATGAGCTGAATCGGTCAATCGGAAAGCGGGGGTTTAATTTGTAATATATTTCAATAGAAAAGCCCGCCAACCGTAGGTTCACAAAGCCGCCGCAAGGAGCGCTTTCTACCACTAGAGTGACTGTATCCTGTTCCTGCGTTAGATCAAAATACGATAATATGAGGTTTTTTGTATTTATTACGTAGTGTAATAGGTACCATGTGTAAACATAACTCTGGAAGCAAATTATTAATTGATCAGTTACTCATTACAAATTTAAAAGAGAACTATTCATGTTTTTATTTTATTTGTGTAGGATATTTTAAGCAAATTGTTCTGGAAAGCAATCTACACTACCCAAATTCTGAGGAAAGTGCTTAGTTATGCAGCTCCTGCGTGACGGACTTTTTCTTTATCTAAAAAAAATTATTTTCCTGCGGTTTGAACCTTTAAGATCATATGACGCAGTCAGAATCTGTATTGCAATATAGGCAATTTTTAAGAACGAATTCATGGTCCCTTTTCTTCGTTCTTGTGTATTTTTCAAGGTCTCCGACCATGAATAAGAAACATGAAATATAAAAATATATTTATAAAACAAAAACCAAAGATTAATTTTATATTTTCCCTAAATTCGATACAACGAGGGGGGGGGTCATCCATAAAGAAAGAGAGGGATCAGACTGCAGTCTGGGGAGTATTCCCACCAAACCCCCGCAATTTATGGCCCTACAAAAGTCTGGCTGTTGTATCTTACAGTACCACTTTGCATTGGACAAAAACCACATGACAAATGTGCAAAGATATTCTACTTTTACTACAAAATGATTTCGTTTAACTCTCAAATTAGACGATGTTTAAGAAATATAAATGAAATGAATGTTCTAGAAACACGCTTAAAAAAAGGTGTCTGGTCCTTGTGAAGTTTATTAACAAAGGAAACAGTAACAAAACCCCGTTGAAAAGAACAAAACGTACAATTTTGAAGTTTTAAGCACGATCGAAAATTACATCTGAATCATTTTTGTGGGGAATGTAGTAAGCTTTCGAATGGTCACGTTGCACTTTCATATTTTATTATATTGTTTTAGTCAAATACTCGTTTTACTGTTAAATGCAATTAAAATGGAAAACGACCAGATACAAAAACCCGTTCAAAAGAGCAAAACTAACAATTGCGTATTTTCATGTCCTTATTTCACCAAATGACATCACCCCATCGAAAATTACATTGGAATCTGTTTTGTAGGGAATTTAGTAAGCTTTCGAATGGTCATGTTTCACCTACCACGATTTGTCAACCGTTTTCGAGATATTTTAGAAAATATACGAAAATCCCAAGACTTTTCATGCCTATTAAGGAACTATTTTATTTCTAGTACTTACCTAACTTATCTATCATAGATTAGATGAATATTAAACGTCTCGAACAAGTTTCAACTGAATTAATCCTTTCTGAAAACCCCAACTAAAAGTTAGTTTGGAAAAATAGGTGTTAGCGCGGTTCCTCCCTCCCCCATAGGGAAGAACCCCGCTTATAAGGTTGATACAATGAAACAATCCGGAAGTGCCGACTAGAAAATTTCGCGTTTCAGAGCCCCTAGAGACTGAAAATAACGGTGGTTCAAATTTGTATATATATATATATATATATATATATATATATATATATATATATATATATATATTTGTCTGTTCGCTCTGTAGCTCCCAGACGAATGATCCGATTTTGATGAAATTTGGTACAAAAATCTTTCGTCTAATTTGAAAGGTCAAGTTCGTTAACCAGCAAAATCCGCCTACTGGAAGATGGCGTTTGGGGCTTTTTTCAACCATTTTCAAGGCGATAGCTTTAACCGTTTTCGAGAAAATGGGAAAAATAGTTTTTGAATACCGTTTTTGGTTTGGGTACTTAGAATCATGGGATTCAGTTGAAACATTTTCTGCATGTTCTACTTTCATCAAAACTAATATGTTGAAATTTTGGTTACGTTTGGAGTTAAGGAAGGGTTAGAATAAATTATTTTATTAACAGACATAAAAAGTTTTAGTAACTTTGTTTACTTTCCTTAATATCTCGAAAAAGGTTGAGAATATTGGTAAACGGAAGAATACCATTAGAAAGCTTATTAAATGCTCTAAAAAAGAGGTTCTAATAAATGTTTTGATTAGACGATGTCAATCGGAGAAATAAGTGCTTAAAACTTTAAAGAAATTGATTTCGCTTATTTGTACTGTTCTTTTTGTCTGTTTTTTATGCCTTGTTATTTTTTAATTGCTTATAGTTGGATAATGTATTTGAAAATTATACAGGTTAAGAAAAATAAGAAAAACAATTTAATGTTAGAGATATGGATTTCCAAGATATAGCTTTTCAACTGCCTAGCGTCCTTCCTAGGGAGGGTTGTTTGTCTTTGATTTTGATACTTAGAATTATGGAATACAGTTGAAACATTTTCTGCATGTTCGAATTTCATCATCACTAATATGTTGAAATTTTTGTTACGTTTAGAGTAAAGGAAGGGTTAGAATAAAATATTTTATTAACAGACAAAAAAAGTTTTGGTAACTTTGTATACTTTCGTTAGTATCTCGAAAACCGTTGACAATCTTGCGAAGCGGAAGATTACCATTCGAAAGCTTACTAAATGCTCTACAAAAAAGGTACTGGAGAAAGTTTTAATTAGGCGATGTCATTCGGAGAAGTAAGTGCTAAAAACTTTAAATGAATTGATTTCGTTTATTCGAACGGTTCTTTTTGTCTGTTTTATTCCTTGTTATTTTTTAATTGCTTATAGTTGGATAATGTATTTGACAATAAAACTGGTTAAGTAAAATAACAAAAACAATTTATTGTTAGAAATATTGATTTCCAAGATTCCAAGACCTTCTAACTAGCGGGACCTAGTGTTAGCCGACCCTACCAGGTAAGATCGTATATCATGACCTTTCAAGACCTTTCAAGACTTTACTACACACAGGAATGGCGTTAGTGACCTTAAGGGTTGACACGCCATTATAATAATTAATTAAAAAAAAAAGACTGGTGGAACCAAAGTAATAACTGCTTCTATTTTAATCTTACCAAATTAGACAAGGGATATGAACGGAACCGCGCTAAGATGATGCAGTTCCTGCGAGACGGACTTTTATTTTTAATGTCTCTCGAAAACGGTTATATATATCGCTTTAAAAATGGTTTCATTCGTTTTCGTACGTTTATGAAACCCATATAAAGAGTACCAGCATGCATATGAACTCGAAAACGAAATAAATATGAAAAAAAAAATATATATAATCCTTATTTATATCTGTACATTGTGGTTTTGTATAATTAAAATGAAGTAATGCTTAAAAAATAGTATTTAATTGATCATTTGAGAATATTCCTGAATAATTATTCTTAACCGGCCGTAGTTTCAGCATCAGAGTGCAGCATGAGATAATGTTAGTACCGAAGAAAACAGATATCAGCCAGATTTGGCATCAACAAATCACGTCTATTTGTCCAACATCTGCCTCAAAACTTATAATTTAATATCTATACATATACATATATATATATATATATATATATATATATATATATATATATGATTGATTTGTGAGACGGCTTCTCTCATATATATATATATATAAGAATCTTTGATTAGTTAGCAGTTCTTGATTATCAGGTATCGGCAGTTCTTTTTTGGTACTTTAGGATATCATAATATGATATCATTCATATTCATATATTACTCATTGGTAAATGCGGAAGAGAACATATTATGTTTATGAACATATGTTATGAACATATTAGCCAGATTAATTTTAGTATATCGTCACAACGTCCAATTACAGATTTCTCCGATTTTTTTTTTCGTAGCTTAACCATAACTATTTCTATGACTTCGTAAGAACTCGACGGCTATTTGAATCTTATCAAGAAATCAATTTGTGGTTTTATTTTTTAGTATACTGCAAAACATATCTTAGCATATTGCGAACACCCTGATAACATTAGGCGTTGGTTGTACGGAATTGTAATAATCTTTCTTATTTCATACGACAGATTGAATTAGAAGAGTATAAAATATAGGACGAGTTAAAAGCAAGGAAGGTCAGAAGGAGGCGCGAATTGTGGTAATGATATTAGCAGGACCACTAGGGGGTTGGACATTTCGCTGCCCTCGCTGTTCACTGTACACATATTACTGTTCTACTCTTCATATATATTGCTGTTCTACTGTTCGTATACTACAGTTCTACTGTACACATACTACTGACCCGCTGACCACGGCCTCTCATTTGCCTCAGCTTTCGCTCCAACCTTTGGCAGCTGTTTCAGCTATGTCTTTCTCTCTCTCTACTGTGCAAACAGCTTTTCACGATGTCATACCTTCACAAGAAACTATATGTGACAGGTATCCGATTAGGAAATTCTACAGTGTTTCCTCCGCCCCGAAGGAAAATCGCTTACGACGTCGAACCGAAAACGCAATCCATAATAGTATATGAAAAATGTCACAATGTCTCTATAAATTTTATCTACAAGAAAATCTATTAATTTTACGCCAAAATTCAAAACCAAGTTTTCTTTTTGTTTCATGTTGGCAAGATGGTTTATTGAACTGTCTAACCTCCAATATGAACGTGTGATGGTGAAGTTAAGCGTACAAGGCCGTCTAAGAACTCACAAACTGTCAAAAGTTCTTTCATATCGGCTGATTACATGTCAGGCTTATATTACAAAGAGCAATAATTATATCCCCAACTTCATGTTTTATATTGGTCCCTTTAACAGCACTTACAAAAATTATTTTTCATATCATTATCTTATAGTGGCCCAAATTTTTCTAATCATATATATGTCAATAAAAATATAACTAATCACGTAAATTTTTTATTAAAATATGCTCTAAATGTCCCTCTCAGTTCAAGAGCTCCAAATCTTAAAATATTACCAATACAGACCAATAATATTTACTCTTCAATTGTCAATAAGGAAGGACATGGTAATGACAAAATTCGTAAGTTGTAACGAGAGAAATTTTGAAAGATGTATGTATAAATATATATATATATATATATATATATATATATATATATATATATATATATATACATATATTGCCAAGTGACATATCTTCCTTTGTTATCTTGCTTGAATATAATAAATATTTAAATAAAATGATCTTAAATTCATTTTTTCATTATTACATTCTTTTGTATATATATATATATATATATATATATATATATATATATTAATAGTTTTACGATTTGTAAAGATTGTTGCAATATATTAACTGCTGTCGATAAGCAATTCGTACAAATCGTCCCTACCATGTGACATTATCGAATATCCAAAAACTCGTTTTTCAAATTCGAGACTTTTCTCTTGGATTGTGGACGATACGGCTTGGCAGAAGTTGTCATAATTCTAACCCCTTTAGAATAGCCTTTAATGCATTAAATAAAGTATCGAATAAGACCATTTTTCAATATACTACTTCATCAATGGATAGAATATATTCGTTCGTTCCCTAGTTTGCTCCGATTTGCATATTCGATAGTTTGACATGTTAGAGACGATATGATGTGGTAATTATAGATTTTGGCGTTGTTGGCATTCTGTTGGAACTGTGTTTCACAGTTAATTCGCCATTACATATTCTGCATTTAGGCTATTCATTCTAAGTCATCAAGTACTTCTGGGTTATTCGTCTCTGTCCAATTCTGCGTCTAAGTAGTCTTACTTATTCTCTTTTCTTTAATTTTCGACTGGAAAGCCATTCGGCGATATTCCGTTTCTACGTGTCAAAATTTATTACCATTCGTCGAATTAGTCCAGTCATTTTGCCATTTGTTTATGATTTGATGTTTAGCTTTTCTCGTACGGGCTTGGTAAAGAATTTCTATTGGTTGGATTGTGAAGCATTTCGTAGGAAATTTGGTTTGTCCGTTTGTAGTTTTTAGGTCTTCATTTCCTGGGTGCCAATATATTGTTTTATGTATGTCTGATATACGTACATATATACATATATATGATCTACTATTTACAAAAATTGCCCGAATTTATTGAAATGTTGCTTCTTTAGTTTCAGTTACAATTCTAAGCCTACCAAAAGATACCAGATTTAAGCATAACGAAGAATCAAAGTAAGCTGACGTAGTTCCTCCAGGTCCGGTGAGTCCTTTATATTCCATGAAACTTTCAAGAACAGCCTAAACATCGATTTTGGATTTGCATAAGCCGAACTTTTGATTTTGATTAATGGTGTAGTCAGTAATTGCCTTTAGTATCAAGATATTTCACTAATGATATTAACAGATAAATCGGCGGACTTTACCGGGAAGCTCAGGAACTAAGGCAATTTAGGACCTGCTAACAGGACCTTCCAGCGCCGGCTTAAACTCTGTAACGAACTGTAAGTAGCCAGATCATTTCTCTTGATATTTAATCCCAAGTATAAAGGTCACTCTAGTGCCTAAATTTAACTTTACAAAGAGCATCAGGATACGATGCTGCCCCTACAAAAGTTGTATTACAATATTAAATAAAAATGTATTAATTTTAATCAAGTCTCTTTTAATAAGCAATATGTTTTAGCGCGGTTCCTCCCTCCCTTCATTGGGAGGAAACTCATGACGTTGAGGTTGATCTCATGACGAAATCCGGAAATTCCGACTGGAAAATTGCATACATCAGATTCCATAGATCAATAGTATAACGGTGGTCTCGATGTCTGCTCGCTCTCTAGGTGCCAGACAAATGGTCCGATTTTGATGAAATTTTGTACAAAAATCATTAGTCTAATTTTAAATGTCAAGTTCGTTAACTAGCATAATCCATCCACCGGAAGATACTTTTCGGAGCGAAATTCGCGCGTTATCTGTAACCGTTTTCGAGAAACATTGAAACACCTACTTTTCCAAACTAATTTTCAGTTTGGGTATTCAGAAACGATTAATTCAGTTGTAACTTGTTTGATATTCATGTAATCTATGAAAGGTATAGTTTGGTTCCGTTTGAAGTTAAGAAACTAATAGAAATAAAATATTTCATTACAGGCATGAAACGTTTTGGGAGTTTCGTATATTTTCTAAAATATCTCGAAAACGGTTGAGAAATCTTAGTAAGTGATACATGACCATTCGAAAGCTTACTAAATTCCCTACAAAAAAGATTCCAATGTAATTTTCGATGGGGTGATGTCGTTTGGAGAAATAAGGACATGACAATAAGCAATTGTTAGTTTTGCTCTTTTGAACGGGTTTTTGTGTCTGTTTACCTAAATTTTTAACTGTTTGTTTCCCGTTTTAATAGCATTTAACAGGGAAACGAGTATTTAACTAAAACAAGGTAATAAAATATGAAACATTGTTATAGTGTTTCCAAGAGCGAACGTTGAGAAGGTGGGGGAAGTCGGCATGATTCATTCTCTCACTTTCCTGTTGTGGCACCTAAAATCTATTTTCTCTTCGAGATTTTATTTTATGTTTTTACAAAAGATCAAACTCCACCAATAACTGCAACTATTCATTTACTAATAGCACTAGAGATATGAACGGAACCGCGCTAAGATGACGCAGTTCCTCCGAGTCGGACTTTGAGTTTATATGCTTGCAGGTACATGTTTAAAATGTGTAATAATCAAACAATATTTAGAAAATTAATCCGGCTATAAAAATAAATGATAACTCATGGATATGATTTATTGTAAATTGAATTGTCTTACTTGTATCCCTCAATTTTCCGGTTTCTTAGCTTTCCTCAATATTAAGGTACTGAGTCTCCTTTCAAGGGGGTTATTACGCCCTCAAATTACGACCATAATAATGGTTCATTCTGAGGTTTTAAGGAGTTCTCGAGGCTTCCTCTGCTAACAGCATCATTACCAACCTCAGAACGGGATGGTTCTCAGCTGACAAAGAAGGTAGATTAAATCTTTCAGTAAGTCGAGACGATCGTAAACTGAAATAAATGGTGCCCGAAAAATTATAAATAATAATATTTAATGTCTTGGTAATCAACCTTGGAATATGAGAAATCCATTCATCGAAAAATATTCGCTCCGTATTGAATCCTTAACGCTTATGTTCTTGTGCCACTAGGCGTTTCATAATGCTAGATGTCTCGGGCTTTTGCTGACACTTTTAAGTTTTGGACAACAAGAAAATTGCGAATACCACCTGCTATTTCATCTTGTCATTTGGTTTATGCCAACATGCAATGCACCCTTCATCAGAATATTTTCAGAGAATTCTTGATTCCCCTTGTCAAGAAGGTAAGTACGCGTTGACTAGACTTCCGTTGATACTGCGTATAAGGGAAAGGTATATATCTGTATGTTTTATATCTGTAATGGTTACAAAACGTAAATTCTACGATTTTTTTTCACGCGAATTGCACAAAAAAAAACAATGTCCTCGTGGACGTATTCTGTTGGTTTACGAAAGTAATCTTTCAAACTAGACAATGCATTTTTATTAACATACTTCGTCAAATTTTGACGAATCTTTATGTATATATATATATATATATATATATATATATATATATATATATATATATATATATATATACACACATATACATATATCCACTATTTCCGTGATCTACTGGTTCTAAAACGTGGACTAATCCGAACTTCGAGATTGCGTTATAAGGTCGACGATGTAACCACGTTTTCTGCCTAAGGAGAAAACGCGAAAAAAAAAATGTATTTATTATTTTTGAAATTAAATAAATAATCCTACAGGATCATTGCGACGCTGAAATATATATCAGACAAATAGAACTAAACAAATTAGATCTATTTGTTTGTCATCTCATCAAAGATTATTCTATTCGTTTATTTGTTTTATTTAGGCACATATGAAGTAAAATCACGTTCAGAGGAAATTAAGCAATCTATGTCGTCGCCAGACAACATTTTAATTAATAAATACAACTTAATATTCGTTTATTATAATGAAACAGTTGCAGAACATACATCACAACTTCCCGCAATTATGCCTCATTATTAAATTTTTTTTTTAAATTTTTATGTACACTTTTCTTCTAGGAGCATTCAGACTGATTGAGCGTTCGTCTTCGCATGTATTTTTCTAAACGTGCATGTAGTAAAGTTGCTAGACTATAAATTTTATCACCTTATTCGACCATAGCTCAGTACCGTTTTTTTTTTTTCTACTCCAAACAATCTAAGGATAATTGAGTTCCATCGCAAATATCTTCCAAACATAAATGCACAAAGTTTATGGTACATTTTGGGAAACAAAAAATTTCTTTTAAAACCTACATATACACATGAGACTTCCTGGGTAAAAACAATTTTCCAGCAATAAAACAAGTGGTAGAAAATTTTGTTCTACCTTTCACTAAAAAAAGTGAGATTTCTACACAGTAAAAAAAAAATGGCCAATAAAATGCGTTTTGACATTACAACTGGTAATAAAATGGAAAAGTAAAATAACAGCTTTAGGTAAAAAAAAAATATTAGTTCAAAGGCGATTAGAACACCTTCTGTTTGGGGGGTGTTTTCCTCCCGGCTGAAAAGTAAATTTCTGGTGAATAATTTCTAATGATTAAAGCATAGAATTAAAATTAATAGCTATTGATTTATATTTAAATTGAAATCCTCCTCAGGGCTTAGCTAAGATCTCAGAGGATATTGCAGTATGGAGGACTCCTTCTCCGTTCTAATTGTAAGAAAGCGTTCGAGTTATTCATGAATTCATTTAGAAACTCATTTCTTTTGAGAATAATCCCTTCCTAGAAGGGATATCCCCCAGCTAAGCCTAAGAAGTAAGGTCGATTTTCCAAGGATTAGCTGAATACAGCCTCCGAAGGCACTGCTTTCACGGGACCCTAATAGCTTTTACCGATCCAGATATCCAACCTCAATCGAGAATGAACGAGACTGAACAGTTCAAATAAAGGATACTACATTTTTAAACAAATTTATTATTAAATAGTGAATTATATAGAATAATAAAAAAGTCCGACTTGCAGGAAGTGCTCGGAGATATGGCGGGCTGAGAAGCCAAGGGGTATAAGTCACATTAAAAAATCGAGTTAAGTGCAGTTCTGGATTGTTAATAAATACAAAATGTTGTTGGCAAAGGGAGAAAAGTAAATATCTGGTATTTGGTGAGAAATAGCAGAAACAAAATGAACTACTCCAAGAATAAGCAGTTTTTTTGGGAAACCTAGGGGGACAAGGGACACTAGTAACCCTTGTTCATCAAACTTTATGGTTTCCAAGATGTGAATTTTGTTGCATCATTTACAGCTATTTTCAGTTAAATCTGTTTAAGGCAAAACTATTTTAATTCTTTTGTTAAATAAGTGACTGTGTGTTTGAAAAAGTATTTGAACAAAGTTTTAACATTTGACCTTAATAATTTCCAACAAACAACAAGCTGCGGACAGATCTAAGGCGTTAGCCACTAGACTACGGGGAGACCAGATATACTTATTGTATGCCATCCCATACTGTTTTATTGAGCTATACTTATAAAGTATCCTGACATTAAATATTAATTGTTTGCCTTTGGAAGCCAAGGGGTACAAGTGATGCATGTTATAATTATAAATTGATAACAGATATTAACAATAAGGTTTTTTTTTTTTTTTTTAACTATATTAATGACATTTCAATTGATGCATATTAGAAACATAATTTAAGCATTATACAGACTTACACTTATCAGGGAATTTACAAAAATGAATTAACTTTAAACAGTAATATCTCAAAATGATTATATCCTCACTTGTACCCCTTGGCTTCTCAACCCGTCATATGATATATACTTCAATAGACGATTGAGCATTGTACAGGGTGTCACAAAAATAATGGTCATTCTTTGGGCAGACGATTCTCCAATGCGGGATCGTAAAAAAATAACCCCCATATTGACCCCCTCAAAATTGACCTTGAAATGTAATTCAAGGTCAAATTTTTTTATTACATATTTCGAATCTGCGAGTCATGAGGAAGAAAGAACTCAACGGCATCATCGGTCAGAAATGACTCCTTATTGTCAAAATTACCATTAACAGCGTACAGGTGGGCCATTCCATTACAGTCGACAAATGGTGGCTGATTTCGATATTTTTTTCTTTTTATTTTACATCTACTAACATCCCCTTACGCAAAAATACCTCGCATGAATGTTTTAAAACAGCATCTTAAAGTACAAAAAATTATAAGTATATTGAAAAACGAGGTTTCGTAAAGAGACATTTCTGACTTATGGTGCCGTAGACTTTTTTCTTCCTCGTGACTCACAGATTAGAATTATGCAATTGACCTTGAATAACATTTCGAGGTCAATTTTGCGGGGGTCAATAATGGGGTTATTGTTTCCGATCTCGCATCTGTAGACAGTGCTTATAGTATTGCATTGTCATTAATTAAGTAGGAGTTAGCAATGAATGGCCTATTCGGAACCTCGTAATTACTACCTCGTCTCATCTTGCAACTCGATTCCTCGAATTACATTCGCCAACAGTTACTCCGTACAGTTACATCTTTCTATAATAAGGGAAAATTTGATTTCATACATAAAGTAAAAAGTCCGTCACGCAGGAGCTGCATAACTAAGCACTTTCCTCAGAATTTGGGTAGTGTAGACTGATTTCCAGAACAATTTGCTTAAAATATCCTACATAAATAAAATAAAAACATGAATAGTTCTCTTTTAATTTTGTAATGAGTAAATGATAAATTATTAATTTGCTTCCAGAGTTATGTTTACACATGGTACATATTACACTACTTAATAAATACAATAAACCTCATATTATCGTATTTTGATCTAACGCAGGAACCGGATACAGTCCCTCTAGCGTTCCTTGCGGCGCCTTTGTGGACCTATGTCTGGCTGGCTTTTCTATTGAAATATATTACAAAGTCAACCCCCCTTTCTGATTGACCGATTCAGCTCATTTTTATAACACTTCTTTCTCGTGAGTTACCCACGACGTATACCGCGTTTCGTTACAATACAGCAGAAATTACGACCAGTATGAGTATATTAAAAATTTGGGTCCGGAGAAAACCCCCCCCCCTCCTAATGAATCGATTTCTTTATTTTTACATCACATATTTACCTGTAGATTACCACTACGAATACCGAGTTTCGTCGAAATATACCAAAAATCACGGTTGGTAGTGGCGAATTGGTATTGTGGGTCTGGAGTAACCCCCCCCCCCCCCCTCCTAATGAACCGATTTAGTTTATTTTTACAACACATATTTACCTGTAGATTACCACTATGAATACCGAGTTTCGTCGAAATATACCTAAAATCACGGCTGGTAGTGGCGAATTGGTATTGTTGGTCCGGAGTAAACCCCCCCTCCTTATGAACCGATTTAGTTCATTTTTATATCTCACTTTTCTCTCTATATTACCACTACGAATACCAAGTTTCGTTGAAATATAACAAATATTTCGGCTGAAATGGTCAAATTAGTGTTTTGGGTTCGGGGTAAACCCCCCCTTCCGGTGGACCGATTTCGGTGGTTAACGAACTCGTTCAATCGTTTGCTAATTGAATGTTATATACCAAGTTTCGTGACGAGAAAACAAAAACTCTGGCCGCTATCGTGTTAACAGACACACAAAAAAAAAAAAAACCTAGGGAAATAATGCAAGTAAATATTTTTCCCTTGATGGCATTCAACTACACTTTACTTGGCGTACAAACCTCTTAAGTATGACGATTTCCTTCGGGACCACCATGTATATATATATATAGATATATATAAATTTTAACGAGGGTCATTTTCGGTGTCTACTAGGTAGGATCGATAAAGATTTGAAGACATTTTTCAAAAATTCCGTCATGAGTCCAACCTCAATAGCTACTTTCCTTCGGAGGAAAGTGCTAAAACTATTTGATCATATCAAAAAGAGTTGATATAATAAGCAAATCCAGGTTGCAGGAGTGTATGTAGGAAATAATTTCGGGAGGGGCTAGCTATGGAATAGCCCTCCAAAATGGAGGGGGTCCCGGGAAAATTTTAAATATTTTAGTGTAAAATGGTAAGTTTTTAGTTCCTCTGATACCTAGTAAACTAGGGTAATTATTGAAGAAATTTTTACTTTTTTATAGTTTTTTTTTTTTTTTTTTTTTTTTTTTTTTTTTTTTTAAATATGAAAAATGTTCTTACCAAAACGGCAAAATGAACATTTTATTTTTAACTCCATAATTTGGCATTTTTTTCAATTTCCATGGTTTTTATAAATCATTATGCTACAATTTGTATAACACTGAATAGTTTTAATATTATTATATACACGCTCACTAAGCACTTATTTTCTACGGAGCAGCCATCCCTACAATCGAATTGCCGTTCAAAGCCAAAAACTAAGTGCTCTTATTTGATTTATTTTTGGGGTTTTTTGGCACGTTTCTACTGATTAAATAAAAAATTCGGAGGAGAGCTGCGACCCCCCGCCATATATACGTTGCATAGTATAATGGCTCTAGTAATGCGCATTCACGTGTTCTTATGATTCAGGTATTAAATAAGAGTCGGATAAATTTGAATTGACTAAATAATTTAATTAAAATGTTCACATTTTAGAAGGAAAATATAAATAAACGACTTTTTTCAGAAAAGCTATTTATAATAAAATAAAATTTAATACGGCTAAAGTAACTTCGTAAAAAATATACGATTGCCTGTGGCTGGCATAAAATTTAAAGTAAACATTAATAAGGATTATGATCATAAATTGACCTCATTACCTGGCAAGATAGCAATATTTCCTTCGCTTTCCTCTCTCTGAGAACATCTAAGAATTTACCAGTTCGGAGAATTATAATCTTTCAGGAAATATCATTTTCTCAAGAGATCAAAGTTCTTTGAAATTCTCATTTTATGAAGAATCAAAGCGAAAAGTATTTTCCAAAATAAATGAGATTTCTGGTTCACTTAAATTTAAGAAATTACTTTATATAAATTTTACAAGGGAAAAAATCTCCGTGTTTTCACGAGACTTCCTTAATATTTCCAACTTGCATTAGTAATGTCATTTAAGATTGCTTTTGACGCCGCTTTGAATCTTCCAAAACACTGTCTGTCTTGGGTATCTTCAGTGTTTATCTGATTTGGTCGTATTTGTGGAATTTAATTAGTATATCGCACCAAGATTTCAAAAGTGACACAACTCGAAAATCGTTTTTATTCAGCTATGGCTATGAAAGACATGGAAAATATCTCTTTATGAACCATCAAAAGTGTATGTACCAAGTTTCAGAGCTTGTACACCAGAGGCACTTGTGTCACCCTTCCTGTCTTAATGCTATGCCCCCTGCATAGGCAAGAGTGACACATTTTTAGTTGAGTTTTATTTTGAGTTTGTAACTTTAGAAATACTAGTGCAATAAGGGGGTCTCCCGTGGTCTAATGGCTAGCGCCTTGGATTCATAAGCGGGAGATGGTGGGTTCGATTCCCAACCTCCGGCAGGAATTTTATCATCCAACGGCTCGCTGGTAAAATTCCTCGCTGCACCCTGGATGTCGGCGCTAATGACCTAGATGTAGATGCGCCGTAAAAAAAAAAAAAAAAAAAAAAAAAAAAAAAAAAAAAAAAAAAAAACCTAGTGCAATAAGTTCTACAGAGTTTCTTCTCATGCATTTGCTGCACGTTGGGTAATAGATGTATTTGTGAGTCAGTGCTGTATGCCCTATATCAGTCTCGCCAAAACGCTTTTGTGTTTTATGTCATATATGCGAGAATATCATTCTCACATATATGAAATATATCAGATTTCTGAAAATGCTTTTCACTTTTAACGCCAATATTCAACGGTTTAGTATCTTCATACGCCATATGAGCACCTTCAGTCCTCTCTAATCGTTTGTATGCTGTAACATTTTCGAGGTTCCTCTTTTGACATCAAATGTACGAAGTGAGAATTCAATGTTCAATCTGCCGTCGGATAATACCAACCTCTTCCTTTCTTGGTTGTCTTGATAATAATTCAAGGATGATAGCTTCCTCCAACAGGATTACGGTTTTTGCTGCTTCATCGTCGACTTCGTTTCGTGAGATCAACATCTTGCAGTTGATTACCACATCTTCAGGCCCGGATGCTCTTCGGGAAAAGAATGCTTTAATCGAATTTCAGCCTTGATAAACGTTCAAAACCCTTTAGAAACTATTTAGAGATCAGGCCCTCTTAACTGCTTCATGAACTAATCCTTGCAACGAGATTATTCGAATAGTTTTGCACAAACAGCTGTTGATATATGCGAGATCTTCAAGTTGGAACGAGAAGAATTACTCTCTGTCTGGTGAAGTTCGTCTTATGTGAAGTTTTGGTCGGGCTTTGGCACTATTTGCTCAACTTCTAAAGCAGCCTAAAACTTCTGATTACTCACACCAAGCTACTTGCTAACTTTAATCCGCAAAATGGAATCACTGGCAAATTTACTATAGTAAAATGTGCTTAATTTATTTATATATATGTTTATTATATTTATAAATATACCGTCAATACAAATGCAAAGTATTGAATGGGAAATGAGGTTTGGTACCTTATAATTGAAGGGGTCGGTGCAAAATAGTGCCAAGCAACATTTTAAACAAAACTTAACTTGCTATATGTTGGATATGTGGGACTATCAGTCTATGATGCAAATGCTACTAAAATATGACTGAAAGCTCTGTATGCTACTTAATCGTGTTCTTTGTTTTTAATGATTTCGACTGATAGTTCCACATAATATCCATATAGCAGCTACAGTTAAGATTTGTTAAAAATGTCGCTTGGCACTATTTTGCCCCGACCCCTTCAATTGACTCTATACAATTTTTATGTTATGATATATTTTAATTAGACTTAATTCACATTCGTTAGTTTGATTTTCTGTAATGGGTATTTTTTTTTTTTTTTTTTTTTTTTTAAATAATTTTCGAGAGTTTATTATACATTTAGTAAGACATCTGAAGATCCAACACTGAAATCAACAAGTAATAATTAACAATTGTAAACAAAATACAAAATAAAAACTATTAAAAAATAACTTTCAAATACGATGTTCAAATACATAAAAGGTGCAGACTAAAAATAGTTGATAAGAGCAATGATTAAATACGATTGTTATCCTGAACCATACTTCGTACCACTTTTTGAAAAATTATATCATCAACTATGTTTGTATTACCTATAATATTACATTAAGAATGAATTACACCCGCTATGATTCGGCAGGGTTGATTAGAATAACAATTAGGATTATATAATAAATGGTCACATTTATGGCAATATTTTATAGGCAAAAATATCGCTTTTTTTAACTTTTTGTTCCATCAGTTTTTATAAATAAATATAATAAAATTAATTGTAAATAAAATAAAACATAAAAATGTTTCTTCTCAGCTTTTAAACAAGGAGTATATTTTACTTGGAAATACGCTAAAATGACGCTATAGGTCGGACTTTTTCTAAAATTAGCCCTACAGCTAGTTTCAAAAATTATGAATAAATTTATATTGTCGTAAATATTAACAAATGCTCATTTTCTATAACTAACACGGAAGAAGGAACAACCTTATTGTATATTTTAGACCAAATACTGATATTGCTTCTAATATTTTCTAAAGTAACTAAGGTCTGACCCTAAATGAAACTTATTAGAACTTACCTAATGAACTGGCTTATGAAATTATAGCCACGGCTTACCAAAAATTATGGGTTTTAATAAGAATCCAACAATTATTAAACTTTGTATTATCTTTTATTAGTGTCTGTAATATTCTTAATTCAACAAAATATATTGAGCCTACTATACTTTGTTAAATATTCTATTTAGACTATTAATTCTTAAGATGTCTGTAAAGTTCATAACAGTTAAATGAGTATTCATTTGAAATTGTTAATATTTGTATTTTTTCCCACAATAGCGCTCCTCAACTAATGCCACCAGTGGCATACTTCAAATCTCTAATATACAGGGTGTCCCGTAAATGTCTAGTCATATTGTGAGGAGTGATAGAGGACCCTTAGGGGAACAAAAAATGTTCTATAACGATTTTCCAAATTCTCGCCCATAAGGGAGAAAACGTCGTTTTATTGTTTTATCGAGACAAACGTGGTTTTTAGAAGAATAGTCGTTGAAGCTCCGTCCCAGGTAGTACTACTAGAAAGGAAGTGAAACCAATCGAAAGCTGAGTAAATTTACTATAAGACTAGTTGGAAGTAAACGTAAAAATGAATGAATGTAAGTATGTATATCTTACCAAAAAAATCTATTCTAAATTTCCTGACATTTTCTTGATATATCTTTCCAGCGTTACTCCTCAATGGGCAGGATCTGAGATTTCCGGGTTTCAGAAAAACTTCCTCATTTAACCAGCTTTCCATTCATGTATCACAACCCTGTTTTGTTGAATTATGTGAACGATTTAAGAACAAAGGTTAAAAAAAAACATGGATCTGTGAAAAGAAAATTATATTTTTTTCTTCAGTTTATTCAAAAAGCTGAAGAGAAATATTTATTTTTATAAATGTTTACATAATTATTAAGTAAATATTTACTTGTAACAATAAAAAAAATTACTTCCACGAATATAAAAAAAATTCCAAAAACAGTAAATAAATAAAATACACATTTATTTTGAATTTATTAATTCAGGTAACTAATACTGGGTCCAGGAGGTGGCCATTAAGGAACCCCAACCATACATTAACCTGAAAAATTATTATTTTTACCAAGAGAACGCATTTCAACACATTTTTGTCAGGTATTTATATTTAGAAAACAAATGCTTTGCCTTGAATTGATACTGATAGTTACGCTTGTGAAACTCACTGGGATTCACGTGAGCCCATGCGTGTTTGTTGTGGTAATTAAATATCCTATCCCTCATAAATAAGATGTACATAGTCCTGTAAGAATGTGTTCAAATGCGTTATCTAGGTAAAAATAATAATTTTTCAGGTTAATGTGTAGTTGGGGTTCCTTAATGGCCGCCCCCTGGACCCAGTATTAGTTACCTGAATTAATAAATTCAAAATAAATGTGTATTTTATTTATTTACTGTTTTAGGAATTTTTTTTATATTCGTGGAAGTAATTTTTTTTATTGTTTTAAGTAAATATTTACTTAATATTCATGTAAACATTTATAAAAATAAATATTTCTCTTCAGCTTTTTGAATAAACTGAAGAAAAAAATATAATTTTCTTTTCACAGATCCATGTTTTTTTTGTAACCTTTGTTCTTAAATCGTTCACATACTTCAATAACACAGGGTTGTGATACATGAATGGAAAGCTAGTTAAATGAAGAAGTTTTTCTGAAACCCGGAAATCTCAGATCCTGCCCATTGAGGAGTAACGCTGGAAAGAAATATTAAGAAAATGTCAGGACATTTAGAATTGCCTTCTTTTGCTAAGATATACATACTTACATTCATTCATTTTTACGTTTCCTCCCAACTAGTCTTATAGAAAATTTACTCAGCTTTCGATTGGTTTCACTTCCTTTCTTGTAGAACCACCTGGGACGGAGCTACAACGACTATTCTTCTAAAAACCACGTTTGTCTCGATAAAACAATAAAACGACGTTTTCTCCCTTATGGGCGAGAATTCGGAAAATTGTCATAGAAAATTTTTTGTTCCCCTAAGGGTCCTCTATCACCCCTCACAATATGACTAGACATTTACGGGACACCCTGTATATCTTGGATTTGTTATAATGAATTGATATTTTATAATATTTTATTAATACAAAACCTTTTACAGTGTAAAACTTTAATAAAGGGCTTTATAGGGTTACCTATATGCTTGCCTTGAGATTTAATATAAATACTACCACGTCATTATAGACAGAATGTAATGATGGAAAATTTATTGAAAAAAACAGAGTCAAATCATTCCTATTTCAAACATTGTTCCTTATTTTCAATTGTAGAAACTATTATTTCATTCCCTGTTAATCTTGTATGTTGCATGACCCTTTTGAAATTAATTCGTGTCAGATTTTGCTTATCATTGTTAAATTATATTTTAGTTGTTCAGTAAGCTTATCATGATTTTGCTCACAAATAAATAAATGAGCGTATCATGATTTTATAATATTTGTTGTTCGTTAAAGAATTTAGAAAATTAAACGAACAAAGAGCATTATAGGACTGTCTGTGTATTTTTTTCCCCCAATGTATAAGCATTTCCATGTAATAAATCTTGTAAAGCAATATTTTTTAATTGAATAACCAATTTTTCTACTGTAAAATATCCTGTCAGAGGTTATCTAATAAAATCGATATTAACTTGCTCAAAAAATACTGATCTATCATAACAAAAAAATAGTGAAACAATTAATGGAAAACTAATAAAATATTGAGGAAAGTAATAAAACAAAATTGTTTTATATTAAGTACAAAAAGCAAATATCATGTTGGAGTTGGATGTTCACAACAGATTGGACCTTGGCATGAATCCCCACACAGCTGTTTGCCACAGATAATACGAAGATTTAATGAGTTTTAACCACAGCTTAATCTCATAATTTCATTGCAAATCCCAAAATGTCTATCACTACGATCACTTGAATATATTTGCGTTCATGGCTTAAATTCAATTAAATGATAACAATTGGATTGAAGAGCCTAAAATATTACGATATATTGAGAAAAAGATAAATATTTCACAAAATTAGCAAACCTTTAGGGAGAGATCCGTAGAAATGTAGCTGTGTAAGTTAAATTAATAATAAAATAAGTTTTAACAATTTCTTGAAAACATAATGAATCCAAACATCTAGATATTAAAAGCTTTTCAGGCTATTCATGAGGAATTACCCAAAATGCTACTTATTTATTTTAATTTTAACGTCCATTATTATTACGAATTTTAGGACGGTTATCTATAGATTATTACCTTCTTCTAGCCAGGATAGGGCTGATGCCTTTTCTTTTTTCTAAAGAAAAGCCAGCACCCCATAGTTGGAATCTAACCCACGACCCTTGGCACTGAGTGTTAAGTGCTAACGCCATAACACTCACGGCCACCGGTCCTCCAATTTTCTTATTTCGAAACAAAATTTCCATTACAAATAAATGTACGATTTCATGGAGGGAAGGGTATTTTATTAACATTTATATATATATATATATATATATATATATATATATATATATATATATATATATATATATATATATATATATATATATATATATACATGGTGGTCCCGAAGGAAATCGTCATACTTAAGAGGTTTGTACGCCAAGTAAAGTGTAGTTGAATGCCATCAAGGGAAAAATATTTACTTGCATTATTTCCCTAGATTCTTTTTTTTTTTTTTTTTTTTTTTTTTTTTTTTTTTTTTTTTTTTTTTTTTTTTTTTTACGGCGCATCGAAAAATCTTGGCCATTAGCGCCGAGCCTCCAGGGTGCAACCAGCGCGCTAGCCACTAGACCACGGGAGACCCCTATTTCCCTAGATAAAGGCGTTTTCATGTTTTTTTTGTTTTGTTTTTTTGTCTAAACGCTAGTTTTTGACAATTTTTGCGCTATTAGTCGTTCACACCATAGAGAAAATTTAATTCTAACAAATAACTTATCACGAAATAAAGGTTTTTCATTTTCAATGTTCCACGCACCGCACGAACATTCGCTGTTGAATATGAATTTGAACCACCGTTATTTTTCCTGATCTACGGTTTCTGAAACGTGAAAAGTTCTAGTAGGGACATTGGAATTGCATCATTTTGCCAATTTCACACGCGGGCGTACTCCCTGTTATATGCTCGAAAAGAACATTCATTCTGCGTAATTAGTTGATATTCCTGATTTTTGAACTCCCGTAATAATTTCCGATATAACAATCGTAATATATCGGAAATAATTACGAGAAATTACATATATCAGAAAGTATTATACATTGTATAATAATTTCATTTTCCATATTTTTTTAGATCAAAGATAAAAAAAATCCTTACGTTTATGATTTTTCATTCACAATGGGTATGAAAATTTAAACATCTTCTTCTCCCATGTTATATTTTTTGACTTAAGACCCGTTTCCTCCGGCGGCCAGAATTTTACGATCTGCGCCCCCGGAGCCCTTGACACCTACCACCGATTTATTACCGGACTCAGGATAACGTGCACTATAAATTATTCTTTATGTACTCTCTAGCTCATACAAGAGGGAAATCGTAATTTTCATCCCAAGATACATATAAATATAAATGTTATACTGTAAGAAAATAATATAATTGTTGGTACTTTATTATATTTTGGGTAGGCATTATGAATTTTAATTACTATTTCATGAGAAATCGTTATACTGGTATTCACAAACTTTTCAATGACTTAAAAAAAAAAAAAAAAAAAAAAAAAAAAAAAAAAAAAAAAAAAAAAAAAAAATAGGTCGTTTTAATTTGATTAAAACTACCTTATTGGTTTCATATCCCCCGTTTCGTCTTCATCTACAGTGGAACATGGATAATTCGAACTTCGATAATTCGAAATCGTCTTTAATTCGAATATTTCTCTCCGTCCCTAGAATTTAGGGCATAAACAATGCAAACAAATCTTGGTTAATTCTAATAAAATGTTGGATAATTCGAATTTTTTACGAGTCTGTACCTCCAATGGGAAGTGGACAGAGAGGCCGTCGATCTTAAATCTTGTCAAAATATTCTCCCCTCTGTAAAGCGGATATTAAGAAAAGGTTGTAGGATTTCCTGTACAAGAAGCGTGGCGGTCTCATAGTCTAGTTCTTGGACTCTAGGAGTTCTGCAAAGTGGTGGGTCGCGCTTCCTCCCTTCCAGGATTGTTATAATTCTATCGTGTCCTTTTATCCTAGAATTCCCTTCCGCCATCCTTCCGATCTTCATTTTGTATTAAGATATAAGTCAATCAGTGCCTAGTTCTTCTGTATTGTTTGCACCTTGAATTTCCGGTGTACAGTGCAGTTCTGTGAGTTGTTGATTTAAGATGTCGAAGCCTAGAAGTTATAAAACTTTAACATTATCAGAGAACATTGCGATTAAAGAAGTCGAAAAAGGAATATAGAAAAAATCTGAAATTGCCAAGGACTTTGGAATTCCTCCTAACGCTTTATAAAAAATTCTTCTTCATGAAAATTACCTTTTTTCACAATAATAGACTTTACTATAGATTTTTACTTTTTTGATCAATTATTTATTACTTATGTACGTAATCATCAATTTATGATATGTTTGTTTTTCTTTGAATAAAATGCATTTTTTTCAAATTAAAAAATGTGAATATATTAACTTCGATTTTTAACCCTTAATTTTCAAACTTTTTTAATTCGAAGTTTGGATAATTCAAACTTTTTTATCGGTCCCTAGGGGTTCGAATTATCCAAGTTCTACTGTACCTGATACAAGGGCTACGTCTAAAGTGAGGTCATATGCGCGCCTGAGCATCAGTTGATTGGTTCAGCAGTTTACATCGAATCAACCCATAAGTTAAAATCGATATCCTAAAGATGTATAATTCTAGTCGTCAATTTGAAAAAAAAAAATCTTTGTTTAAGGTTAAAACATACATTTTATTTTATTTTTAATAATATGCAACTTTGTTTATTTTATTTTGAGTTTCGAGGTATTTTTTTGTGTACAATACCATAACATTTGTGAAGTCAAACACACGGTGATTTATATTATGTGTTACATTTGGCATGGTTTGAAGGTGCTGTTTTTTGCCTGCATTCGATACATGCTGATTTTTCTCCTGTTTACTAATTGCAAGAATTTTCCCATATATAGAGCTCTTACAGTTTATTTTATATTACATATTATGTTATAGTTGGACTATTTTCAAATTATTTCATTCATAGTACATGGCGGGCCCAGAGGTACTGGATTTTTCTCCAAAAAAGAAAATTCATTAACCCTATCCTGGCCAGAAATGGTTATGAACCTGTAGGTAACCCGTATCAAATGTCATGAATAAGTACACAATAAAGTTCAAATAAATGAAATATTATGAATTAAATAAAAAAATAATAAAATTATCAGTTTATATCAGCTTTATATATTTAATACACTGAGTATAATATAAATGTTTTATGTTTACGGAATAGAGTAAATATACAAAGTGTGATAGATACCATTATTTTCCTGAAGAAAGCCAATAAACTCAGGAGTCATCCCACGTTGCCAAAGGAAACGAGAAAATTTCCCAGTAAATTTGGAGTTATGAGTATTGCATGCTTAAGGGAACTGTAATATATACACGTATTGGATAAAGGCAGACACCCCCCCCCCCCCTCGTTCTGTATAGGGGTTGTTTGGGGATTCCATGTCACATCCTCCTTCCCAAGAGACACTTATTTCTTCTTAGCTTGGATCTGTTCTTCAGAAATACTGATGCTCTGTTTTCCTCAATCCGTATCATCTCATGTAGTATGCACTCCAAAATACATATAGAGTTGTTTACAGTGCATAATATTACTTTACATAAAGTTGACTCGTTTACATTTACATATACAGTAGAACTTGGATAATTCGAACCCCTAGGGACCGATACAAAAAGTTCGAATTATCCAAAATTTGAATTTCAAAAGTAATTGAAAATAAAGGGGTAACAAATCGAAATTCATATTTTCACATTTTTTAATTTAAAAAAATACATACAATTTATTTAAACAATAACAAACATTTCAAAAATTGATGATTACGTACATAAGTAATAAATAATTTATCAAAAATGTAAAAATAAAAGTCTATTATTTTGAAAAAAATCATTTTCATGGGCAAGATTTTTTTCTTTATTTTTCAGGTAAGTTGATAAAGTGTTAGGAGGAATTCCTTTGCAATTTCAGATTTTTTCTTTCTTCCTTTTCAACTTCTTTAATTGAAGCTATTTTATCTGACAACGTTAAAGTTTTATAACTTTTAGGCTTCGTAATCTTAAATCAACAACTCAATGAGCTCTGTACACCAGAAATTCAAGGCACAAACAAAACAACATATCTAGGCACTGACTGACTTATGACTGAATAAGAAATGAAGATGGGAGGGAATTCTAAGATAAAACGACAGGATGGTGTATATACCTGTAACTACAACCCCTGGAAGGGAGGAAGCGCGACCCACCACTTTGCAGAACTCCTAGAGTCCAAGAACTAGACTATGAGATCGCCGCGCTTCTTGTCCCGGAACCCCTACATCCGTATCATATTATCCTTCTTTCCCGAGGAGAGAATATTTTCGACCGCCTCTCTGTCCAATTCCCATTGGAGGTAGACTCGTAAAAAATTCGAATTATCCAAAATTTTATTCGAATTAACCACGATTTTTTTAGATTGTTTAAGCCCTAAGTTCCAGGGAGCGAAAGAAATATTCGAATTAAAGACGATTTCGAATTATCGAAGTTCGAATTATCCATGTTCCACTGTACCAAGACAAAGAATAATGGAAACAATTATATTACAAAATGCCATTCAAATTGAAATAAATAATTTAATTTAAATAAATAATACAGAGTAAACTATTTTTTCGTTTATCCTCATATTTCCATTTAATTTTTCCAACATTTCTGCATATATTAATTATTTTATTTGATATAATAGGAATTAATTTTAAAACACTAATTAAGGAATGTTACTATTCGGATACTTACTAAATTCTCTACAGAAAATGTCCTAATGTAATTTTCGATGGGGTGACCTCAATCGGAAATATAAGTGCTTAAAACTTCGAAATTGGTATTTTTGTTATTTTTCCTCTGTTTACCTAACTTTTTAATTGGTTGTTGTTTTCTTTGCTGTCAGTTTCCTGTTGTGGCGCCTTAAATCTTCCTTCTCTTTGAGATTTTATTTTATATTCTTCACGTAAGAGCAAAACCTACTAAAAACTGCTTCTATTCCTTTACTAATTGCACTACGGACATGAACATAACTGCGCTAAGACACCGCAGTTCCTACGAGTTTGACTCGTATTCTCGTATAACAAATTAATTTACAACGATTGTGCTTAAAATCCGCTCTCATAAAGGCAGAAGAAAACCGAGGAAACTCATATCGAGCCCTTTAGAAGTTTCCGGAGAAGAAAAATGACTTAGCATATGAGAAAAGTTTTCTTGAGGACATTCGTCGGAATTGTTCAATTCGGAAGTAACAAATATCCATCACGACTCCTGAATCAGCAAGTAACAAAATTACTTAACTTTAAAATATCCACGTGAATTTTTCATTTTTGCATGTTGAGAATTATTATTATCTTTTACTATCATGATAAAAAATGTTTCATGAGTGCGGTTCTTACAAACGAACATTACTTAAACCAATGGACTTGAAAACTAATCTCATTTACGAGAACCAAAAAGCATATATTTTACAAAATGTCTGTAAAAATTACCGTTTCAGTGACTATCCTCAGGTTTATAGTAAGCAGCCTTTATTGGGAGTAGAATTCGATAAATTTGGGGGCATCGATACCTGTCGCCTTCAGCATACAAAAAGGTGATTTTTCCTCATTCCTTATGAAATTATCATTATTCAATTTAAAATAAACAATTTCACTACGAAAAAAGAAAATAGGTTCCATAACTTCGCAATACAAAATTAATAAATTTTCCCCAGTTCACTGGCGTTATTTGCTAATTATTTCTTTATTTAAATTTTAATGTCCATTATTATAAACTACGAATTTTGGACGGGGTTTCTATAGGTTACCACCCTTTTATAGCCAGGATAGGGCTGATGGCTTTTCCTTTTTCTAAAGAAAAGCCACCAGCCCATAGTGGGAATCGAACCCACGACCTTTGGCACTTAGTGTTAAGTTCTCGCACCTTAACACTCACGGCCACCGTGCTTCCTAATTGCTAATTAAAGAAAAATCCGAAGGAATTTATTACTGAGAAAGCGCCCGAGCTGAATAAGAATATTGCGAGTATAAAAGGGAAGAAAACAATAAATTATAAAAGAAATAGGCAGTTTTTTTTTATTGCGAGCTAAAAAAAAACTTAACTATTTGCAAATATTGTTCTACAATTCTTTTTTTGAAACATGCTTTAACTGGCCATTAGATTTTCGATGCCTGGCTTATTATTGTCAGGATTAATGCAGTAAAACATATAAGTGATTACTAGATTTACAAAGAGGTCCATTCTTTAACAAGCTGAAAAGCAGAAACTATGTACCAAATACATTATTATTCCGAAAATTAAAACTAGAGAGACAAGACCTAAGACTGGAGTTATTTCTATTTAAGCTAAAATAAACCACCACCCTGCTAAGTATAACTAAGCATGAGTCACTAAGTACACATTTAGCACGAAGACCCGAGCGTTTCTTGGACAAGCAACCGTAATATTCCCTTGTACAATTGTTTTCTTCAACTTTTCCCCGCTTTGTTCGTAGCTCTTATAACAACTGACTTAAATAGTCTGATTCTTGTAATTCATACATAATTCCAAACTTATTATACCGTTCTGAAAATAAATAAAAACAGTGTTTTGTTATGTTATGCTGCTTGGAATATTATTGCCAGTTGTGTTTTTTTTCACGGCAGTGAAACTAAAATTAAAAAAAAAAAAGCTAAAGTTAGATATTCTTTGAGCGCGATTTCCTTCTTCCTATAGAGAAAAGCCGAATCGATT